>JACEIK010001475.1:77433-88553 GCA_018107945.1 Datura stramonium | reverse complement strand
TCCAATTGGATGACTATACTCAATTACCATATTAGATCTCTTGAGTGATTTAACTTTAACCGTTATTAATTTATTCCAAATTAACTGTCCTGCGACTGCAACTCAAGTTATACAATGAACCATAAAGTTCAAGCCTTTGTTGTTCTTCTCTTTTCCTAATCTCTATCTCTCGAGGTTAAGGCAAGTAGAGAATTCGAGCAAGTCCTAACGTTGCGCTCCGTTAAGAAATATTTAAGATAAGGCAATACAAGCATCCATAATGGTTTAGAATCTCTTTGTGCAAACCCTAGTTGGATAATTCACCATGGTTCCCACAACCCTAGTCATGGAGGTTTTAGCCTCTCATGGTTGTAAGAGAAGAATTAGAATCCATAGAAAAAATCATAATAAAAGACTTGCAGTGATGATTGAAATAAACCCAATTCACTATTGTACAATTCGACTTCAAACAATCCAAGAATAATGAATAAATCTCCAAGAATATGGAAAAACTCAAGAAGAATCTCCTAATTATTCGTTCTCTATCAATAATTCTATCTAAAAGCGTGATCCCTCTTTAAAAATAACCTAGAAAAGTATTAATACAAATAATTAGAAAACTTTTCTAAATTAACACGGAAACTAGTTAAACTGTCGTCGCCTTCTCCTACGATTCGTACCGTGATCATATGGGTCTTAGTTGTTGCTCATATGATGCTTAGAAACCCCAATTTTGGTTAAGTGCTGGGTGTTGGTACGACTCGTATAATGCTCCTATGAGTTGTACATTCCTGTAGTGGTCTAATCCTGTGAAATCTGGCATCCTCTGAATATTTCCACGAGTTCTCTGATACGACTCGTACCTTGCTCTTACCACTCGTTGTTGCCTCTTGTACCATAGAATCTGTCATTCAATATTCTTTCTAAAGCACCACGAATCCTTGATACGTGTCATAGGTAGTCATCACATATCGTGGTTTCAATTCGTACCAGGAGATTAGTCAAGCGTAGGACCTTCTGAAGATTTTCACAACTACTCTAGTATGACTCGTACCAAGATGGTACGACTCGTACCAAGAGTCATAATTGGCCATTGCCTTAAGCAGGTCTTCTGAAGTCTGTCACAAATCATAGAATGACTCGTACTGAGGCCTGTACTTAGCCCATTTTCTGCACTTTTTTCCTTCTTTTACAGATTTCAACTCCAACACCTGATTTTCCTAAAAACAAAGCAAAAGTGCATCAATCTGTATAAACACACCTAAGACCATGCATATTTTCTCAGTTTTAAGCATTGAAAGTGTTGCAAACCCACAACACATCAACACCTTCAACTTAAGACTTTTTCATGTCCTAAGGCAAACAAAACAAAACTACAAACAACCCTTAACTAGAAAGTAACATAGAAGACCTACAGCCAATACAACAAAATTTGCACAAAAGACTATTATCAGATACTGACCCTTTTTTCATTCAAACCAAGTCAGTTATGCATACATCCAACTACAAATCATGACATACAGGGATCTAGATATGGCATCAAACTATTAGCAGAGAATTAAGCTACCATCAATGCTATTTACACAGACAACAGGCAGAATGCGAAAAAAATCATGTACTCTCAGAGAAAATAAAGTCCCTAACACTCAAAGATATTTATAAATGACTCCTTGGACTAGTCAAGTAGACTCTCACTCTCACAAAGAAGTTCCCAATACAGCACAGCGAATACCATAGGCTTGCCCTTATTTACTCTACTTTGACTTTTCAGACAGTTAAGCTAGGATCACTATAGGACTTTCATCGGCTTGTAATGTAGGCTTTAGATTGGGTCTGGTAGATATGGAAATAGTGACTAACCCTCTTTGGCACTACACAACATTACTCCACTGTTCACTTTTTACCCCTTTTTTCCTTTTTGTACTTTTTCCTCCCTTTTTCTCCATTCAACTGTCGTTTGTGGATGTGGTGAATTTTCTTTTTTCCTTTTTCAAATTTATTTCTTGTATTTTTCTTTTTCTTTTTCTTTTGACATTGCACCTCTTTTTTTTAATTTCCTTTTTTTCTTTTTACCCCAAACGCTACTTTTCTTTGACTTTTTCTTTATTTTTCACCCCCAACTTGTCTACGCACCCATACTATAGCCACCCTCAACTTAGGCATTTTTCCTGAGTTAAGGTTCACAATGTCCAAGGAGGGACTAGGGCCAAACAGGTTTATTATAAATATAGAAAAGGTGAATGGGTAATCAAAAAAAATGATCAACTTTTAGGCTCAAATACAGGATCAAGGGATTCATTTTAGTTGGTTGGGCCATATATGCTAAAGTAGGCTAAATCAAAAATGGCCTATGACCCTTTCCTAAACTACTATCCTCCGACCTATGTAAAGACCGACCGGCCAAGTTCTAGATTCTCCACACAGTATTAAACTAGGTAAGAATCCTCACTCACACATGGTACATGTTTGCATTTATTCTAAATCTTGTTTATGTATAGCTAAGCTATATTTACATATGTCAATCTATCAAATGCCATATAAAGATCCTCAATAGTCATACTTCACAGTCAATATACATAGTTGTAATGATCCAAAAACTCAAAGGTTAGACCCGGGACTTAAAAATAGAAAATTTATAGAAAACAAGAAAATCTGTCACCAGGCAAAAGACGGGTCGTTAAGTGACCCGTTGGAGGTTCCCAAAAGTCGTGATGTGACGCGTGGGGAGGCTAGGAGATGAAGTTTAAAAGCTGGAGAAAGGTACCCCACGGACGAGACCATGAGTCGTGGTCAGTCCCCATGACTCATTAGGTTAGTCGTGGGAAGTGGTAATTCATGGGATGAAAAAAGGAGACAGTGTACTTAACAGAAGGACATCATGATTCGTGGTCAGTCACCACGATTTGTGAGGTGAGTTGTTACTAACTGGATGAGAATTTCCTAAGTTTGAGGCAGTGTACCTAACAGATGGTGACCACGAGTCGTGATCACCACTAACGAGTCGTTGGGTTGTCCGTGATGAACCTAGGTGACTAGATGACCAGTGCATTTCACGGGTCGTGGTGACTTCGGTGACCTTCAGGCAGTAGACCCAACAAGAGGTCCCAACGAGTCGTGGTCTCAACTAATGACTCGTTGAGTGACCCATTGGGACCCCATCGACCAGATTTCAGATTTTAGCCAGGGATATTTTTGTAATATCTTACATATTTAGTCCCTGAACTACGTCGTTTTAGGTAAAATTTTAGAGACATTAGAGGGAATCAACGGTTTTCCCCTCATTCCCCATGTTAACTTTTAGAAAATGATCGTAGTTTCCTCTCAAGAACTCTCAGGCAAGACTAGGGCTTCACACCCATTTCAGCAGATTCAAGCTTCCTTCTTCGGGAAATTTTTTCCAGGTATGTGGGAATTCAACAAGGGAATAGTTCTTCCCCTGTGTCCCTGTAATCACTCTAGTTTACTCTATAAATCCTGGCCCTGAGTTTTTTGAATGTGAAGAGGGTTCATGTAATTTTCCCTTGAATCCACATAGAATGATATCTATAATTATTTAGTTGTTTTTTCCATCAATTGATGATTTATTTATGATTATTCCCACAAAAGGTGAATTCTAGCCCTGCAGACCTTTCGAGTGTTAAGAAATTCCTTGATAGACCTCGTTGAATTCATGTGAAATATTTCCCTATGTTAATTATAGTTATTTTTCCTAGTTATGATTCCAACAAAGAAAAATATTGGGAGATGAAAATCTAGTCCTATTCATTGATTTAGAAAATCCTGAATTCTGCTCTAGTGCTTGAATATCAATTTTAGCTTGAAATTGAAAACTTGTTGGGAAATCCCATGTTACCAATAGTATTGAATCTCCATTAGATTATTGTCAGCTCAGCATAGCAAGAATTCTAGATTGCTCAGTGTCAGTCAGAAAGGTCAGCTGATCAGTTTGACTTTGAAAACCCCTGAGGTGTCAGTATCACCTCCCAGTTATCATAATTAGATTCAGAGTCCAGTTTAGTGGTCCTCTAGGCGATCATGAAACTTTATTCATGTAGATCTAACCAGCCTCAGGACCCCAATTTATATTTCAGTTTGTTTTTAGACGGTTACGACGCTTCTAGATGGGCAGCTCTGACCAGTCTAGAATCCAGTTTTAGAATTTGGTCCGATAAGACTCTGAGGGTACTTTTAGTTATATATCCCTGACTAGTCTTGGACCCCAGTCTCGAGCTATCAGCTTAGTATTTAGTGCAGGTTTTCCAGTGGGAGTAGGACTTGGCACCGAGCGGACCGGGGATCTAGCGCACCTAGGTTCCCAAAACTACATTGCTAGTGTAGGTTTCAGTATTTATTGGCCTGATTGGCCCCAGACTTTTGTGATCACCCAGTTCATGCCTTTATACCCTGACAAGGTATATTGGGTCCTCCCTGTGGATTGTATATATCGAACTCCACATTTAACTCATGTGGTTACATGTCGGTTATAGACTCTCCCACTAGTCAGTTCAGACCAGTCTCAGTCCCTTTTAGTTCAGATCAGTATTCCAGACTTAGAACACGCTTGACCATCAGACAGGGTCTTCTTGACCACCTCAGCACTTCAGTTATTTCAGTTTAGTATATTCTGTTGGTTATTGCATGTCTTTCAGTTTAGCATTTCTTTATTTTCATTTCATTATGTTATGTATCTCTCACTTACTCAGTACATTCAAAGTACTGATGCACACTTTTATGTTGTATCATTTTATGATACAGCTGCGGGATCACAGTCCTAGCTTCGTTAGTCGTTCACTCCTTGAAGACCTCAGCTTGCGTATTGGTGAGTCCTTATTCTCTGAGGATGAAGATTTATTATCTAAATTATGATTTCATTTCTTTCAGTTGGTTTAGAGCTAGCTGGGGGTTTTTCCTGGTAGTTCATCAGACTTAGACTTAGTTGTTTTCTCGCAGCCTTGTAGCTTGTTCTATTATTTCAGTATTATGATTTAGTATATTTCAATCAAATATTTATATCTTGCTACGAGTTCTGATGTATGTATTTTTGTTACTCAGAGTGCTAGTGAATGATAGACCAGGGGTTGACTTAGGGTCACTAGTGGCTTCAAGTACTGTGTTCCGTCTAGGGTATAAACTCAGGGCATGAAAATAGCTAAACACAAAAATGTTAAAAAGGGAAATTTTTTACCAAAACATCAAAACATATGCATTTAGCAGCTGTAAAGTACTCCTAAGCTACTTCTAATTACACAAACAACAAGAACATCCTAACCGTGTTGATTTTATTAGATAGCGTGTCCGAGGAAAAAGAAATATGACAATAAAAACCCTCAGATGAAAATAAAAAAATAAGTATAAATACACCCCCTTTAAAAACATGCTTTGACCCTAAAGTAGTAAAAATGTAATAACTAGGAGAGGGACATACTTGTGCACTCTAAGTACTCTTGTCATCCTGCGGAGGCAAGTGTGCATGCACACTCCCTTCCGTTGTAGTCATCGTGGCCTTAGCAGTGGTCGGCACACTCGATAATGTGGGACACGGGGTAGTGTTTACCCTCTCAATAGTACCGGTTGCCTCAACAATCTCATCAACATCTCTGGCTGAATATGGCTTACTCGAAGGGTCCTTATCACCTGCAAGCTCTCTAGGGGACGTGGTGGAGCTCCCTGCTCCTCTGGATCTCTCCTGCAGCTCTGCCAAGTGCTCGTCATGAGACTGCAGGCTCTCTACTTTCGCCCGCTTGTGCTCTTTTTTCTCCCTTATCTTCCTCTTCTTTGAAGGCTCCTCATCAACTATTCCCGAGGCCTTCTTCTTGCCCTTATCTCCACCAGCTGTTGTCGGAGCCTATTATGCCTCAGGATCTAACTCTTCATCAAGCTTGACATCTAAATCAGGAATGGTGGGGGCTACTATTATGGCTAGTTTTCTTGACGACAACTTAGTTACCTAACTCTGTAGCACCTCCCAACTCCTCTCTCGAGCTTCCTGTGTTCAGCTGCTCAAGTAAGCGCTTATTAAAATGGAGCTCAAAGATGTCCTACCAGTTATGCAACCCTTTAGAAGCCTCCTCTATCTCAGCCTTCACCCAATGTTTGGCGTTCTCCATCATCAAATTGACTCTTTTCGCGGTTAATGTCAATCTTTCTGTCATCTTCTAGAGGAAATCCTAGGGAACCAAGATGTAGCCGGATGGAACCTGGCTAGGCATACCCATTGGAGGAGTGGAGAATGTACTCAGAGCTCCTGTTATGTGGTTAGCCTTTGTAGACGACATCTCACTCTACTAGGGGCATCTATCTTCTTGACCCTGCTGGCTGTGGAGATGGAACTGCTGCTGGTAGTCTAACCTGACTCACGGGGCTTATATCATCCCAAATCAATCATATATCTACATTCTAATGTCCCCAACCTCAGCATCAATCTCCTTTAACACCCTCGCCCTAGCTTCTCTACAAAGTCTATGAATGAGACCTAGGAATGGGATAGTGGTGCTCAGGCCCAAAGCGCGATCCCGTATCTCTTTAGCTATCACTCGCGGGATGTTGATGGCGTATCAAGACATGATACAAGCCACCAATGCTGATCTGTTGGCACTCAATGTATTGTCATTAATTGTTCGTGCCCACTGTGGTAGACCAATGTCCAACAGGCCTTTGCTATAAAGTTGAGCGAAACCTTTGTGAATTGCCATCCACTGGTCACCCATTCAACCTCCTCCTTCTCCTCTACTATTACCCCCCGCTATCCATTTCACATGGCTCTGCCTTTCCTCTAGGCTCATCTTCTTAAACCTTTTTAGGGCATCCACTCTTTAATCAAACTCAGTTGTGGCATCTAGAGCTCTAAATGGTGGACCATACAGCATCCAGGCAATGGTCCTCTTGGAGACATCAACTACTCATCCCTGGACCATGACACTGTCAAGCTTGAGCTGCTCTTTCAATTTCTGCCCAGCCTTTACTTTTTGCTCTATTGTCACCAATTGGTTGGCGTAGAACTCTTTGACTAATTAAGAACTGTAGCTTTCAGGGGTTTTAGCCATCCATTCAAACCTATAGAAGTTGAAAATTCATTTTATCTGCTCGACTTCATTCAGTGCATTAGTCAGGATCCATGGTTCCTACTAAATACTCTGCCTAGGGTGCTTCTTGGAGGTGAGAGTGAGACACTGCTCATAGATTTCCTGAGCACTAGGCACATGCCACCTCAAAGACTAACTCTCTGAAGGTGGAGTATGATCATCCTCATCCTCATCCTCAGCGCCCTCTTCCTCATACCCAGACTCAGCATTTGAGCCACTAACGGACTCTTGAGACTATTCACCTGCTCCCTCCTCAGACTAGGGAGCAGGGAGCATTTGCTAGAGCGGTAGATGTAGCTTCGGCCTGAGCCTTGGCCTATGCTTTAGTGGTCCGTGGCTCATCAATGTTAGTTGTATAAATTTGGTATTCCTCCATTTAACCATTATGGATTTTCTTTGCCTGTTCGGAGTCTGAGTAATCATCTATCAATTCCCTCCGAGCATCAATTTCAACCTTGGCCTCCTTGTCTTGGGCATTCTTGGTTGCTCACTTCTTGATTGTCATTTTACCTGTCGAGAAAAGCGTTAGTACATGTGATCTCAGGAAAGGAAGGTAAGAAAATCATATCCAGTATCTTACCATGAGTCATCAATATGAGTCGTACCTAGGTAGTATGATCCGTACTAAGACTCGTAGTACATTTTGGCTCTGTCACGACTCATTAGTATGGCACGTACCAGGTGGTATGGTTCGTACTAATGGTCGTAGGAAGAAATTCATCCATTTGTGACTCTCAATATTTTTGTACAACTCATGTTATAGATCATAGTTGGATTCTACTTTTTGTACTGAGAATCGTTGCTTTTGAACTTGATCCTTTCTGCTTCTGGGTACGACCACCAGGTACAACTCGTAGTGAGATACCACGGATTGTATTAGGTACTATACAATTATTTTCCAATTTAACATGCTTGGGACAGTCCCAACAAATCATCCTACGAGTCATAGTACTAAACTACAAGTCATAGGAAGGCTCGTGAAGCCTGTCCTCACCCTATGCAGTTTCAGTTGTGCAAGTAATTGCATTTTAAGATGTGTACTCATAATTCCCCACCCCGTTGATACACACTACATTTTTTTTCACATATCCACTTATTCCCAACATGTTTCATACCCTATAAGTCACTACCCATAATCAATTTATGTGTTTGAGCATTTTCGTTCCTAACCCAGTCTATACATATGCATATTTAGCCTCTGGTCACTTGCCGCTTCCTCATTTTCATGAGTTGAGGAATCACATTTCACGTACGGCTAACACTTCGCAAGAAATTTCAATTAAAAAGTGATCACTTACTTGCAATTTCAAATTCTTGCACAATTTCTTGCTTTCTTCAGTTTTGGGTTAGGAATTCGAGTAACTCGTGCAAGATTATTTGCACAAATTTGAGCTCAGCAATTTGTGCTTGAGTTATGGGTGATTGAAGATTGAGAGGAAGTGATCATGGGTTTTGATGTGTTTGCATGGGAGTTGAAGTCCGAAATTTTTTATTTTAAATAGGTTAGGGGCGGATTAAAACAATTCGAGTCGAGTCGGGTCACGTGGATCATTTCATTTATTTATCCCGTCATAACTCATACCTACGAATCGTCCTATGGACTCGTACCTGGAGACTGAGGAACTTACTTGGGGACTTATGAGTGTGTGGTACAAGTCATACCAAGGTACCACGACCTGTACCATGACTCGTAGGTCAGAGTTTTTTGCAATTCTGCACTTAGAATGGTTCACCATTACAGTGAGTACTATGACTTGTACCATGGAGGTACGGTTCATAATGACCAACCTTGATGTGAACTCATGCACTTGGACAAGTCTTTGTTTTTCACCACAGACAATACTACGAGCCATACAATCATCTTATGGTCCGTACTGAGGCTCGTAGTATAGTCTTGTTCTACAAATTTTTCACCCGCCAATTTTTGTTTCACCTGCACACTGAACACACACAAGTTAAGATAATTGGGTTACCTTCCAAGAAGCGCCTGATTTAACGTTAAGACATGAGCAAGTCTCTTGACTACTCAGAATTCGTCAAGAAACTCGGACTCATCCTCATCGTAGTTCATAAGGATAGCTACCAGTGTTTCAACCTTAAATCTTTCCTCCAGAGGCATGAGAGACCTATTATTCTCCATCATGTTGTTCATAGAGGTTGCTCTTAAGTTATGGTAACCCTTCTATAGCCTGAATAGATCAAAATAAAAGATAAAAAATGTAAACGAGGAAATAAAGGATAAAATTTAAACACAAACAATTAATCTAATCCTAAACCATATTCCCCGACAACGGCGCCACTAGATAACGCTCAAATCATACTCCTGTAAAATTATGACGCGGACGTTGTCAATGAACAACCCAATAAAGGTTAGGGTAGATCCCATAGGGAATATGGTCAAGATGTAGAATAACGCTAGTATTTATGCTTTCAGTGCAATTATTTCCTAATGGGGGTTTCAATAAAGTAATTGAGTAAGAGTATTATAAATTGAAGTTGTTGTCAAATTTATGTAATTAACTAGGGAGGTGTTCCCCATGGATTCATAACTACTTCAGGTTTTACATTTGTGATCTATTCCAATACTTAGCTTGTAGAATTGATAACATAAGTTCATCCAAATAACTGATTCGTCACTATTGGATGACTATGCTCAATTATATTAGGTCTCATGGATTCATAACTACTTCGTATTTTACATTTGTGATCTATTCCAATACTTAGCTTGTAGAATTGATAACATAAGTTCATCCAAATAACTGATTTGTGCCTATTGGATGACTATGCTCAATTATATTAGGTCTCTTGAGTGATTTCACTTTAACCATTATCAATATATTTCAAATTAACTATCTTGCTATCATAGCTCAAGTTCACGGCTTTGTTGTTCTTCTCTTTTCCTAATCTCTATGTCTCTAGGTTCAAATAAGTAGAGAATTCGGGAAAGTTCTAATGTTGCGCTCCATTAAGAAATGTTTAAGATGAAGAGAAGACAGTGAAAGAATCCATAATGGTTTAGAATCCCTTCGTGAAAATCCTAGTTGGTTAATTCACCACGGTTCCCACAACCCTAGTCGTGGAGGTTTTAACCTCTCATGGTTGTAAGAGAGACTTAGAATTCATAGAAGAAATCATAATTAAATACTTACAATGATGATTGAAATGAAACCCAATTGATTATTGCACATTTCAACTTCGAACAATCCAATAACAATGAATAAGTCTCCAAGAATATTGGAAAACTCAAGAAGAAGTTCCCATGTATTCGTTCTCTATCGACAATTCTATCTAAAAGCATGATCCCCTACAAAAATAACCTAGAAAAGTATTTATACAAATAATCAAAAACCTTTTCTAAATTAATAGGGAAACTGATTGAACTGTTGTTGCCTTCTTCTACGACTCGTACCATGATCATACAAGTTGTAGTTTCTGCCCGTACGATGCTTGGAAACCCTAATTTTTGTTAAGTACTGGGAGTTGGTACAACTAGTACAATGCTCCTACGTGTTTGTACGTCCCTATCGTGGTCTGATCCTGTGAAATCTGGCATGCTCTAATATGACTCATACCTTGCTCTTATAAGTCGTGGTTGCTTCTCGTACCATAGAATCTGCCATTCAACATTCTAACTGAAGTTCACCACAGCTCCTTGTTATGGGTCATAAGTAGTTATCACATATCGTGGTTTTCTACCTATATCAAGATATTAGTCAAGTGTAGTACCTTCTAAAGATTTACACGACTGCTCTGGTACGACTCGTACCAAGATGGTACGGCTCGTACAGAGAGTCGTAATCGGGCATTGCCTTAAGCAGGTCTTTTGAAGTCTGTCACGATTCATAGTACGGATCATACCACTAAGGTATGGCTCCTACTGAGGCCTGTACATATACCATTTTCTACACTCTTTTCCTTTCTTTTTACATATTTCAATTCCAACACTTATTTTCCTGAAATTAAAGCAAAAGTGCATCATATCTGTATAAACACACCTAAGACCATGCATATTTTCTCAGTTTTAAGCATCTAAAGTACTGTAAACCCACAGCACATCAC
>JACEIK010001475.1:64396-77354 GCA_018107945.1 Datura stramonium | reverse complement strand
CCAACAAGCTCAGCTTGATTTCGATATCATGGTTTAGTGTCCCTAGACTTGGCAAGATTTTGGACGGCTCTGCCCACTTGAGTGTGATAGTTGGAGCATCACGTAAGCTCTACGTGATGGTGTCGGTTATGATGAGTCCCCATTGTTCCTTATGATTTTAGTTACTCATGTTCATGACCTATGAAATTATGTTTTAAAGAAGATTTGACCCAATGATAAGTTTATGAGCTTTTGCTTACGATTTCAACTATGAAAAGTTATATGATTTCTATTTCTAGATCTTCGGTCATTATGTTTAGCTATGATAACCAGCTTATTATTACGTATATCTCATATACAACTTTTAGCATGCAGTCCTTACTCTCATGATCGTTTTGATTTATATACACAATTTTAAATAACGTTTTACTAAGCATGTTTACTTACCTTACATACTCAGTACATTCAAAGTATTGACCGCACACTCTATATTATATCGTCTCATGATATAGGTTTGGGTGATCCAGCTCAGTCTGGCCGATAGCTTGCTCCCATCTCAGTCCAGTTCAGCCCCTGCTTTGGGTGAGTCCTCATTTTTCTGATTCAGCTTTCAGACTCTAGCGAGCTAGTTAGGGGTGTTGTCCCATCATCTCACCAGATGTTTTAGAGGCTTTTCAGACATTATGTAGATGATTCAGATTATCGAGTGTTGACTCCATTTATGGCCTTTGTTGTATTTCAAACTTTCTCTTATTCATGTTTCATTTAATTTCTTCTTTAGTTATGCTCTTGAATCGCTATGCATGTGCCATGGGTTAGCATGGATTCATTCGTGGTTCTAGGTCTAATGTCTCAATCCGGGCCTATGCTCGGGTTGTGACAAACTTGGTATCAGAGCAAAGGTTTAGGTGTGTCTTAGGGTGTTTAAAAGCCGCATTAAGTAGATTCTTTTCCGTGGGTGTGAAGTGCGGCCATGCTTATAGGGAAGAGGCTACAAGACATTTTAGAAATTTTCCTTCTTCTATGATCTATGTTGTGTGATGAAGTACCTCTCTATTCCTCTAACTCGTGTTATACGCATTTGCAGAAATATGCCTCCACATCGAGTTAATGGTAGAAGAAATGGAAACAGAAATGGTCATGGCAATGGCAATGGAGATAGGCATCAGCAAGCCTCACCAGCACCAGCGGATCCTTTTCCCAAGCAAGTCACTCAGGACGAGTTTAAGGAGGCATTTCAGATGTTGGCACAAGCCATGACCGGTAAGGTCAACTAGTAGGCGGTGGCCTATGTTCCTTAGAATGAGAACGCAGTAGCGGTGAGAGTGCGAGACTTTCTCAGGATGAACCCATGTGAGTTTCTTGGGTCGAAGGTGGATGAGAACCCACATGAGTTCCTTGAGGAGGTGCATATGATCATCCAAATTATGGGGGTGATGGGAGAGGAGAGTGCATATTTAGCCTCCTATCAGCTGAAGGGGGTTACTCCCATATGGTTCCATCAATGGAAAGATAGTAGAGGAATTGGAGCAGTTCCCGTGGGTTGGGATGAGGTTGTGATTGCTTTCTTCGAAAGGTTATTCCCTAGGGATTTGAGGGAAGCTATGGAGGCGGAGTTTGTCTACTTAAAGCAGAACAACAGAACTATCTAGGAGTATGCTTTGGAGTTTACCCAGTTGACCAAGTACGCACTGGAGATGCTTCCTGATCCTAGGGATCATGTGAGCAGGTTTGTTAATGGAGTGGCAGATTCTTTGTCAAAGAGTGCAGGATCGCCATGTTGATTAATGACATTGATTTTTCCCAGTTGGTCATATATGCCTAGCAGATAGAGGTGGAGTAGATGAAGGAGAAGGAGAGAGAGGACACAAGGGCCAGGACAAGGAGCTATGGGCATTCCCAGCAGAGGTCTGGTGGCAGACATCGTCCCTCGTTTCACCAGAGGTCATCGGCCCCAGCGTAGTCGTCGGTCAGTAATCTGTCAAGACCTAGACATGATCAAAAGGGTAGAGCATTAGGCTCTAGAAGTTAGGGGAGCATGTCAGGAGAGCCCAACATTTTAGATTGCAAGAGATGTGGTAGGAGGCACACCAATGAGTGTTTAGTCGGCTTAGGCGTGTGCTTCAGGTGTGGGAAACCCGAACACATGCTCAGATATTTCCCTTCAGCCAGACAAGGCCGTGGTAGGGGCCATGACCCAGCCACCAGTTTAGCAGCTCCACCAGCACATTCATATCATTAGGGTGCATCACCTAGTATAGGTGGCGGCCAGCGCCAGAACAGGTTCTATGCACTTTTATCTCGATAGGAGCAAGAGTGCTTATACGATATGGTTACAGGTATGTTACGAGTATTTCATCTTGATTTATATGCATTGTTAGATTCAGGGGCCATATTATCCTTCGTGACTCCCTATTTTGCAATCCATTTCAGTGTCAGTCTCGAATTCTATAACAACCCTTCTCAGTTTCTACTCTAGTCGGTAAGTCATTTATAGCTCGATGAGTATACAGAAATTTCCCTGTCACATTCATTCAGAAATTCACCTTAGTTGACCTAGTAGAGTTAGACATGACCGATTTTGATATTATCTTCGTCATGGATTTGTTCTATGCATGCTTTGCTTTGGTAAATTGTAGAACCCGTACGGTAGAGTTCCAATTTTTAGGTGAACCAGTTCTAGAGTGGAAGGGTAGTTTAGCTTTGCCTATAGGTCGCTTCATATCTTAAGGCCAGAAAGATGATCTCTAAGGGTTGCGTTTCTCATCTAGTTCAGGTTAAGGATCCTACTCCCGAGACCCCATCTCTCTAGTCAGTTGTTGTACGTGAGTATCCAGAGGTTTTTCCTGATGATCTACAGGAGTCCCTCCCCAGTAGGAGATTGACTTCGATATTGACCTTCTTTCTAATACACAGCCCATATCCATTTCTCCATAGAGAATAGATCAATCCGAGCTAAAGAAGTTAAAAGAACAGTTGAAAGATCTCTTAGATAAAGGTTTTATCAGACCTAGAAAATCCCCATAGGGTGCTCCAGTTCTCTTTGTTCGAAAGAAAGATGGTTCCCTTAGAATATGCATTGATTATCGACAGTTGAACAATGTCACCATCAAGAATAAGTATCCCCTCCCCAAGATTGATGACCTATTTGACCAGCTTTAGGGTGCTCAGTGCTTCTCAAAGATAGACCTTAAATCCGAATATCACCAGCTCATAGTTAGGGAGAGTGACATTCCGAAGACAGCCTTCAGGCCTTGATATGGTCACTAAGATTTCGTAATTGTTTATTTTGGACTAATGAATGCTCCTGAAATTTTTATGGACTTGATGAATAGTGTTCAAGCAGTATTTGGATATGTTCTTGATTGTCTTCATAGATGATATTCTCGTATACTCTCGGAACGTGGAGCAGAATGCCGCTCAATTGAGGATTGTGTTGCAAACTCTAAAGGATCACCAACTGTTTACTAAGTTCAACAAGGGTGAGTCTTGGCTGAATTCAGTAGCATTTTTTGGTCATGTAGTGTCTAGCAAGGGTGTACAGTTGGTTTCTCAAAATATAGAAGCGGTGAAGAATTGGCCTAAACCAGTTATTCCTAAGGATATTAGGAGCTTATTGGGTTTAGGTGGATACTACATGAGGTTCTTTGAGGGATTTTTATCCAATGCAGCACCATTGACTAAGTTGACCCAGAAGAAGGTCAAATTTCAGTGGTCGGATGCTTGTGAGCTTTTTGGAGCTAAAGACTTGACTCACTTCAGCCTCAATTTTGACCCTATCTGAGGGCATGGATGGTTTTGTTGTATATGGTGATGCCTCTAGGGTTGGTCTCATTGTGTATTGATACAGCATGGTAAGTTCATTTCATATGCTTCTAGACAACATAATACTCATGAAAAGAATTATCCGACACATGTCCTAGAGTTGGTAGCCGTGGTGTTTGCGTTAAAGATTTGGAGACACTATTTTTATAGGGTGCATGTGGATGTGTTCACGGACCATAAGAGCCTTCAGTGTGTGTTCACTCAGAAGGACTTGAATCTACGGCAGAGGAGATGGCTAGAGCTTCTCAAGGACTATGACATAAGTTTCCTTTATCATCAAGGCAAGGTCAACATAGTGGAGGATGCTCTTAATATGCTGTCCATAGAGAGTGTGTCTCATGTGGAGGATGGGAGGAAGTAGTTGGTAAAGGATTTCCATAGGCTTCCTTGTTTGGGGGTTTGCCTTATAGATTCGATGGATGGTGACGTGATTGTTCAAAATAGGTTGGAATCTTCTTTGGTGACGGAAGTCAAAGCTAGGCAAGATGAGGATCCTATTCTAGTAAAGCTAAAGGGAGTTGTCCTGTCATGACCCGAACGTGGACTCGAATCGCGACACGGGACAAGAGCCCTGAGAGACTCCAAGTCGACCCATGGCATGAGCATACATCTAACTCGATTATCAATAAAGCGGAATACCCAACATACCGACATAGCGGAAGCATAATCATGGCATAACGTAGAAGGCAGAACGTACTTCATACATGACAACTAAATACTACACATAGTATGAAATCTTTTAACATATATGATGGGTTGATGGGACAACAACCCTAACTAACCCAAAAAGTCTAAAAACCGAACATAAAGAGATAACGGATATCAACTGTTCCTCGGAGAATGAGGACTCACTAATGAGCTGGATGCTAACTCCAGAAATGAGCTAATGATTGTGTTGGGTCATAAGATCGCAACCTGTATCATGAAACGATACAGGATAGAGTATGAGGTCAGTACATGAAATGTACCGAGTATGCAAAGTAAGCAAAATGGAAATTTAAAATACATAAAGGTTCATAATAGATCATAAGAGTAGGACAACATGCTCATAACATAAATATCATAACGTAACATAAGGCTCAAAGTTTTCAAAACATTCATAATTCATTCATTATCATAGTCATAAGAGAAATTCTATATGTCATAACTTGAGCCAGAATATCATAAACGTAACAATGCATAAAACATACGGAACAATGGGAGGACTCGTCATAACCGACACCATCATGGTAAAGCCTTACATGATGCCCCAACTATCTCACTCAAGTGGGCAGAGTCGTCCCTGGCTTGCCAGGAAAGGAACGTGCATTATGTGATATCACGAAAGAGGGGGTCCATTAATATTTTAATGTATCAACATGAACCTATGGTGGCACGTAGTTATGAGACACCTCCGTAGTCCTTTGAACGTTGGGTTACTCGATGCTAGACACTGCTCTCAAAATATACACATTAGGCTCGTACGTAAATCATAAACATCATTCCTGAGATTCATGGCCAAATAAACATTAATATCATTAATCCCCATTTACATACATGTTTAGCCATAAATCAAGGGCCCATTAATCGGCCAACATCATAAATCGATCAATCATGAAATCTATATCATAAATCATTAATCATTCTTGAACATATGGGCAGTGCCCAATACATTAACATGCTTGAAAATACTCAATTCACTTGAAAAAATGATTATAAACATGGGTAACTTGAAAACCTACTTTTCATCATTAATACTTCATCATACACGAACATTCATCATAAATCTTAACTTTCATGAACTTCTCATAAATGGGAATTTTAATTTAAAAAGCTTGAAATATGATTTTTATGAAAAACAATGTAAAACTTGCCCATGAATCATAATTCAATAGTAGAACTACATTTAAATCATACCCATGTAGAGAATTAAGAATTTCATGCATTGGGTTAAAACCCCATAGAATTAAGATAGGAACTTCATGATTTAGAGAGAGATTGGGCATGAGTGTGAACGGATTCATCCACTCATAACCCTACATACCTGATTAAAGCTGATTCTTACACTTCCTTGATTGCCCAAGAGGAATTTGAGAAGAATTGGAAGGGCTTAAGCTTGATCTCCTCTCTAACTCCCTAACTTGCATGCATGGGTTTAGAATAGACTAGAATGACTTAAACTATCTTAATACACCTTGAAAATGACTTAAACGACGTAGTATAGGACCCTAGAGCATAGGAAGGACGAGAATACCCTTAATAACTTTGCAAAAAATAACTGCTCGTTAGTCCCCACAAGGGACCTAACGAGTCGTTGCCACCAATCATAGGTCGTTGCATCGATCATTGGGTACACTATCGAGGTTTCACCTGAAACTCATAATGGGCCATCATACGAATCGTTGCCGGTGACCACGAATTGTTGTCACCACTCGTTATCTCCACTGCCTCAAACCTCAGATCATTAGTTACCTGCTAACCACGATTCATTGGGTGAATCGTGGTGTCCAACCACAACTCGTGGTGACCATTCATAGGGTACACTATCTACTCACACTTTTTTTTCAATTTCCTTGGCCACGGCTGGCCTGACTAGTCATGGGGCCTAACCACGACTCATGGTCATGCCCATGGTGACCCCAAAACACAAGTTCCAGAACTCAAGCCAACTCCTCACCATGAGTCACCCCCATGGGTAACAGAATGACTCATTCTGCAACCTAGTGTATATTTTAAAGTTTTCTCTATTTCAACTCCCGAGTATGATCTTTGGGGTTTCGGGGTATTAGATGTCCAAAATCAAAAGGTGGAGGTTTTATTCGAAGCGGGAGATGGTGTACTCCAATATTAGGGCCGATTGTGTGTGCCATTTGCAGATGGCTTAAGAGAGCAGATGTTGAGCGATGCTCATGGCTCTCGATACTCCATCCATCCAGGTGCCACCAAGATGTACCGTGATCTATGAGAAGTCTATTGGTGGAATGGCATGAAGAAGGACATAGTGGAGTTTGTGGTTAAGTGTCCGAATTGCCAACAAGTGAAGGTTGAGCATTAGAGACGCAGAGGTATACTTCAGAATTGCTATGCATGTTTTATGGGTTAGCTTGGAGCTATTCATGGTTCTAGGTCTCGTGTCTCGATCCGATCCTATACTTGGGTTGTGACACCCAACCCTTTCTATGTCACTTGACTGCAAACCCTTTTGGTTGTTTAATATAGATTTCTTTCTCTGGATCACCATTTGAAAAGGTTATCTTTAGATCCATTTGATAGATTTTGAGACTATACACATAGGTCAAAGCTATTAATACCCCAATGATCGTAATTCTCATAACCGACAAGTGTGTCAAAATAATGGAGATCGTCTTGTTGTTTTATGCTTTTAACAATAACTATTGCCTTATATTTGTCAATAGTACCACTATATCTACATCTCTATCTTGAAAAATTATTTGAAAGTAAATTTTATTTCTTAAAGGAAGATCAATCAAATCCCAAAGTATTAATATTTAGTATACATTTTACATTGATTGATTTGTTTTTTTCCAAAATTGTGCTTCCAAGGAAGACATAACTTATTTAAAGCTTGAAGCTTATTTTCAACAAAAATGATAGAATATCTTGTCCAAAGATAGTACACTTCTTTTAATATTTGCTATGTCTTGAATTTTTTTCATTAATCACATTTTCTTTTATTTCTTCTCAAGATAATTTAGTTCCTTCCCTAGATGGCACACATTCCATTTTATACGGATATTTTTAAAAAAAATTAGAATCAATTGATTCTATTATCGTATTAATATGAATATTAAAATTTTCTTATTTGTAAACCAGAACTCGTATTCTTTACAATTGGTGGCATATCTTACAAATCACTGATTTTGATTTTGGATCATATCTTTACTCTTTTGGATTTAGAAACTTGAAATTTTGTGGAACACCTATACTTTGTGAAATAATCCAAGTTGAACTCTCTTCTTTTCTATTTTTCATATTAAATGAATTGTTACTATGGGATACTAGATTGAGCATTCAGCTAGTCATAAGAATAGCTTTCCCCCACATATTTTGGAGTAAATCAAAATCTATTAGTAAGGAATTGCATCCCTCCTTTAATGTTCGATTACTTCATAGGATATTAATTTTCCTTCCAAATAGCTTTTTCCGCTAACCTTTGGTAACTTTTAAATATTTCAATAGTTTGACTTTTTTGTTCTTGACCAACAAACAGATGTATATCATTTTGATCCAAAGTACTATACATATTATTTTATGAAATCAAGAATATTTCAAGTATCATATTGAGTCAAAATTTATGTCTTTCAATCTCAAAAATAAAATTTTACATAATTTTATATGCTATCGTATTTTATATATCGACTAATAAGTTTAATGACATGTGCATAAAATATAATTTGATATCATCATATAATGAAAATCTACCCTCATATTTATAGATATAAAATTACATAACATGGGATAGAAATTAACAAATAAAGTACAAACTCAATGAGAGAAAGCAGAACCCAATTTTTCATTCCTATTTCATAGAGTAATAGGTAGACATTACAGATTTGTTTTCCCGTAAAAGTAAGTATCATGTGTGATTTTCTCAGTTTTTTGAGTTTGCCGATGTTCTATAATTTTAAATATTGCTATTATAGAATTGTTTGTTCCATTTTATCCTTGGAGTGTTAAAATACAGTGATCTCCAGTTTTACATTTAAGATCTTGTGAAAGTATAATGAAGTTTTAATGATTGGTAAATTGTATATAAGTTATATTCATATGTTAAAAATAAAGATAAAAGTATCAAGAACTAGATCCTTATAAATCTCTATAAATAAGTCAATTCAAAAGTAAAAGTAATATGAATTCATCAGAGAATCTATTCCTCTGAACAGAGAAGAAAACTTCCAAAAATAAAAGATTGAGGTTGTTCATGTGTGCATCAGAATTCCTGTTAGAATTGTAATAGAAGAAAATTCAATATGAAGAAGGAGCTGAAAAGCTATACATCTTCTCATAGAAAACTTACACTTGCTCTTTATGTCTGATAATATTCATGCACTCTTTACTGTGAATCTTCTATTACTAGTGGGCATCCACCAAGGATAGTCCCATAAGTCTGTTGTGATCTAATATTTAGATCCCTGCAAATAAATTTAGCAATATCATGTGGTAAGTAATAATGGATTAAATGCTCTTCCCATTCACCATTCTCTATGAAAAAACATAAATTTTCTATTCTTTCATCAAAATATAAATCCTCTGGCAGGGCTTGATATAGAGGTCCTAATCCAGTCTAGTTATCAAAACACATATTAGAGGAGCTAGAGTTTGGTTCCCACCATATCTCCTTCTTAATTTCATTTCTTGCATCCAACATGCTTTTCCATAATGGTGACCCTCCTTTCTATTGGATTAGAGCTGGAATATATTTTTAACAATAATTATTTCGCATGAACTTTATCCAAAGAGTACTGGATGTTCTAAATTTTCACCATAACTTTACAAATAGTGCCTTAGATACATCAAAGAGTGATCTGAAGCCAAAACCACCTTCTTTTTTTGGATAGCATAATGTATTTCATGTAACCCAGTGTGTGCTCTTACCTTCCTCCTTGGTACTCCAGAAGAATCTATCAAAATTTTTTCATAATTCATTAATGGTATATTTAATTAGGACTAACGGTGATAGTAAGTATATAAGCATACTCTAAAGAACATTGTTTATCAACAGTGCTTTACCACCTTAAGATAGCAGTCTCCCTTCTAATTCTGCAATTTATCATTCACTTTTTTAATTAAGTTATTATAGAATACCTTCTTATTTCTACGATGAAAAGTAAGGCAACCTAAGTATTTCATAGGAAAGAATCCTTTTACAAACATTCTGATCTCTTCAACCTCTTGTATTAGACTAGCAGTTGCTTTCTTGAACATAAATAAAGAACTCTTGTATTTGATGATTAGTTACTCTAACACTATTTTATACTCCTGTAAGATGTCCGTGATTAATTCAAGTGAGCATTTGTCTGCTAATGTGAATATAATTGTATCATCAAAATAAATCAAGTGGTTAAGTTCGGCACTCCACCTTGGCATGCCATATCCCCTATAATCTCCATTCTCAAATAAAGAATTTAGAGCTCTTGATAAGACTTCTGTAGTAATAACAAATACGGCTGGAGATAGCGGATCTCCCTTCTTGACTCTCCTTGTTGAGTGAAAAATCCATGACTTTGACCATTCAATAAGATAGAATATCAGTCATTAGCAATTAACCTCTAGATCAGGTCTACTACAATCTTGTTTAAACCCAATTTTCTCATCACCCTTGTCAAATATAACCATGAGACTCTGTTATAAGTTTTTTTCATATCTAGTTTGATCACTATATTTGCTAGATTTCCTCTTTTCCTTATGTTTGTAAACATTTTCTATGTGAACGAAGATATTTTTTATGATACATCTTTTTTTCACAAAATCATATTGATTAAGTGAAATGATTAGTCAAAATATGACTTCGAGTCTTCCATGAATCACTCTAGAGATAACTTTATTAATGAAGTTACTCAAACTAATTGGTCTAAGATTAGAGAAGCTGATAATTGTCTCTTTCTTAGGAATGAAAACCAAGTTAGTATGATTAAAAGATTTAGATAATGTATCCCCTGAAAAGAAAGTATTTACTATATTATGCACATCTTTACCCGCTATCTCCCAACATGCTTGGTAAAATGAGCATGACAGACCATCAGGACCACCAGATCTAATGCCTTTTAAAAGAAAAAAAACTTCCTTTACTTCCTCTATGGTTGGACATTTACACAGCTTTATTTTCTCTATTTGTCACCATCTCTGGGATGTGTTCTAATATCTAAAAGTTCTCCCTGTCCTGCTTCTGAGTGAATTGTTGCTTGTAGAATCTGACTACCTCCTTTGCTATATTGATATCACCTTCTAATCAGTAACCTTCAAAATTCTTAATCCTCTTCACTTGAAGCTCTTCCTTCTATCCTTTACTAAATTATGAAAAAAATATTTCTATCTCCTTGAATATACAAGTCAATACAAACTTTTTTGTTTTTAATATTCTTTTTCAAAATGTAGATATTTTTTCATTTTTGCCTATGCCTTCTTTAGCACCATTCTCTAGGTGATGGATTTTTTTCAAATAGTTGCTCTTTTATTTTTACCAGTTCCTATATAATAATGAGCTATTTAAAATATTCTATATATCTCTCTACTCCATTTAACCAGAGCCTTTTTTATGCTTTTGATTTTGGGTTTGAAGATTAAATAGGGATGACATTCAAAATATGTGACCTAATGTTGAGCCACCACTGTCTGAAAATCCACATATTTTATCCAAAAGTTTAGGAACCTGAAAGATATTTTAGCTACTGGTTTATGCTCTCATATACTAACAAAAGGAGGAGTGTGATCAGATCCTATTTTAGATAAATACTCCACTTCTATAAAGTCATACTTATCTTAAAACTGTTGATTGATCACTACCTTGTCCGTCCTTTTAAAGATATAATTTTCATTTGTCGTTCCATTCCACCATGTGAAAGAACAACCTTTAAATCCTACATCAAACAGTTTTGAAGAGTTTATACAAAAAGCAAGTTTTCACTATTTTTTGGTGACCCTGGTAACACTCCTGTATTATCCTCATCAGATAACACAACTTGAAGTCTCCTCCAACTATCTAGGGAAATGACATGGTGTTGGTTAGTTGGTAAATATTGTCCCTAATAGAAGCTTCTCATTACTATCACATTTAGCATAAACTAATGTTGTGATAATTGTTAAGTTGTCCTCAACCATGTGCACTTTAAAGAAATTTGTTGATGTGTGTGCAAAAGCACTTCTACTTCTATATTTTTCTTTACAAAAAACAAATCTTTTCATTTGTATTAGATCCTGCTGATCCCTTGCTCAATTTTCTCCTATATGTATATATATGTATACTGTGCTAGAAAGTTCCATCAGCCCGATTACAAAAAATATGGTGATGTCTGTTTAGCAGTAGAAATGTATGAAATGCTTGTTGTGTCCTAAAGATATCTAATATTACATATGAATGTTTTCTTCATCATGAATCATTTTTTTTGGTTGCAGCCCTTCTTGTAATCACTCCTGGTGATTGGTGGAAGGTATTAGTTTGTTGTTCATATCTTTCCTGGTACCTTTATATTCAGATTTAGGAGAAATACCTGCTTCCTTCATTGTCTGCTCAACATTTTGTATCAAAGGCTCTTCTATGTCCACCTTCTTTTCTTGTTCTATCTGTTTCTGTGAACATTTGTCATGAAGTGCTTTATTAGAGAATTCTTTAGTCTTTTCAGAGTTTATCATCTGCTTAGCCTCTTCATCAAAGATTTTTAACTCTCCACCTATTTCTGAGGGATAGGAATCTATAATTATAGGAAAAACTATCAGGCTTTATTTAGTATTCTTCCTTTCTACATTTTATAAGTCTTCTACTTCCTTATGGTTAGCATTATGATTGATTCTCCAACATCTAGATTACTTTCTTTGCTAATGTCTTGCATGTTATTAATACTGTATTATCTACTTCTTTCTAGACCTCTTTTACAAATTTGTTTTCCTCCTTCAGTTCCCTTTCATGTTTCACTGCGTCTCCCCACTTTGATAGGGTAAAATATCTTTTGATTTACTAAAATATCCTTCTATCCATTCTTTTGTGATCTTCCATGTGCCTGCTTCTTGAATATTTTGCTTCGAGGACTCTCCCTTATTTACTTGTTTACTATTGTTCTCCCTATTGTTAGCATCTTCCTTTGTCAGAGAATCAAATTTATTTTGTGTCTTTACCTCCATGCTTTTGGCTATACTTTGCTATGTGGCTTGCTATCTCTTCTTTCTTATTACTGATCTCCTAATATCTTTCCATTGGACAATATTCTGGATGGAAAGCTGTGATTTTTCACATTGACTTGTTTGTGTTGTTTTGACTTCTCCAATGTCGGCTCTTATGCTATAACCTTGCTATAAAACCTCATTTTTAGGTATCATATTATGCACTCAACCTTCATTATGGTGTTGCATATTACACTCCTTGCAGTACTTAGGCAAGTAATCCTATTATATTTTGACCTTTTCAAGGCGAACAACTCTAGTAGTTTCATTCTTTATTTCC
>JACEIK010001475.1:0-58899 GCA_018107945.1 Datura stramonium | reverse complement strand
GGTTAATTCATTTAATTTTTGAATTAATACCATAATTGGAAGCCTCACTAATTAATCTATGGTCCTTGCTATGCCTGATTAATGAAAAAACTTAGAAAAGAAAGAAACCTATTTTCTAGAAGTAGTAAAATCCTACAAGATTTTGGACAACTTCAGGAAAGGTAAGTAGTACACGTTTTGGGTTTGTGATGGCCCAAAAACGTGTGAAAATACTTTGAAAAGAGGGAATCCTATACGTTTTGGGATTAGAGTTTTATACTCTAAAAACGTGATTATAAATAGAGCCTTTTCTCCTTGAAAAATTCACTTTTCTGAGAAGAAGCACTTGCCCATACAAGTATTCTCTACTCGGAGATTATTGAGGCTATAGCAGAAGACCGCAGATCTGGAAAACGAGTTGGACGTATTGTGTGAAGGCTTCAAGAGGTTAGTATTACGTATCTAGTACATTGTTATTATCTAGTGATTCATGAAAGTTTGTTGATCTATTATGCTTGCTTCCGCTGTGCATGTTCTAACAATTGGCATCAAGAGCAATCTTACATCTACCTAGATAATGTAAAGAATTTATGAAAATAGATTGTTATGTATATTGTCTTTTTTTGCATAAATATGTGAATCATATCATAGATGAAAACAAGTGTTTTTAATGGTTTTCTGTGTTTGAAAAATTATTTTATTGTTTAATAATTTATGATATGTTTTGAGAGACCCAAAAACAAGAAAAAAAATTGGGTTGTTAGGTCGCACGAGGCACTGCCGAGCTGCGTGCATGGCATTGTCGTGCCGCGCGCATGGCACTGCCCTTCACGTGCATGGAACTTTCGAGTCGTGCATGGCACTGCCAAGGCTGGCGCGCATGAAACTGCAGAGGCGCGTTGGGTTCCTGCCCAATGCACTGTTGGTTTGGTCGGTATTGGAGTTTTTCAAATTTTGACGAATTTCGATTGACCTGAAATTTGGTAGGTTCATCGAAAATGATCCATTGAGCAATATTCGCTAATCATTGTAACTAACGTCGTTTTTTGGCCATTCGGAGTCATTTTGATAGGTTTTTGAATATTTTTCTATTTTCTGAAAACTTAAAAATTGAGAAAAATTATTTTCTTACAACCAGTGGTGTTAGGGTTCAATCCTTATGGTCTCCATTGGTATATAACAGTAATGTAATGAGTTTACATGTTGACAGTGGTCTTCTTTGCATATCAGATGGATTCATTACAGGATTACTGTGTTTTCTTGTCTCTTGTTATTGATAACTTATATTAACTCTCCAATTGAGTTACATGTTGGTTCAATGGAACAGAGACTTATATTACTAGATATTTACCTATCTTAAATAAGCAGCTTACTCTCCAACTGAGTTGGTTCTGTTTTAATTTATGGGGTAAACATCTGTCATGACTCATACAGTTTGCATGAATGGTTAAGTTTCCCTATCGAATCTAGCTATTCAATATCATGGTTGTATGTATTATGTGTTTACATGAATTTAAATATTCTTGTTGCATGCTTAATGATCTGTTTGATGTTTTCTATCTCCAAGATTAATAATGAATTCGTTCAATCCCCTCACATCTATTTTAAAAGAAAACATGTTAGAGGGCCCGAATTATGTTGACTGAAAAAGAAATCTGAATATTGTCCTAGCTGTTGAAAGGTATAGTTTTGTGTTGGTTGAGGAATGCCCTGAAAAACCTGAGAATGCCACTAAGGACCAAATCAAAGCCTATGAAAAATGGGTTAAGGCTGAAGACATGATGCAATGTTACATTATTGCCTCAATATCGAATATTTTGCTGCATCAACATCAGTCTATGGAGTCTGCTTACCATATGTTTGAAAGTCTCAAAGAGATGTTTGGTGAGTATAATCGTGCAGCAAAGCAGACAGTCATGAAAGCCTTTTTGAACACGAAAATGGCTGAAGGTTCGTCCGTGAGGGATCATGTTCTTAAAATGATTGATCATCTTAATGAACTGGAAATTCTTGGAGCTAAGATTGATAAGGAATCTCAAGTTGAGATGATCCTGCAGACTTTGCCTGACAGTTTTCAGCAATTTCGCTTGAACTATAACATGAACAAAATGGATCTATCTCTAGTGAAATTGTTGAATGAGATACAAGCAGCTGAGTACATTATCAAACAACAAGCTCCTGTTATGGCATTGAATGTTGAGAGAGCTTCTTCTTCTAAGCTGAAAGACGGACAGAAAAAGAAGAGACCTCGCAAGGCATCTGGAGTTGCAAATGGTGGTGTGGCTAACCCGAGAGGCAAGTGCTATCATTGCAAGAAGCATGAGCATCACAAGAAGCAATGTTTTGACTACCTGGATAAATTGAACAAGCAAGGTAATTCTTCTTACCTAATGCCGTTGAAACTTGTTTAGCGACTGTTTCTACGATACTATAGGCTGTAGATTCGGGAGCCACTAATCATGTCTGCACTTCTTTGCAGGGGTTTTAGGAAACGCGATGGCTAAGTAAGAATGAAGTTTGTGTTTTTTAAGCCAATGGCGGACCAATACCAGCTTTAGCTTTAGGAGAAATTAGTATTTCTTTTAGTAGCTCTAGAGTTTTAGATTTAACAGATGTTCTCTATATACCTTCTATTAGAAGGAATTTGCTTTCGGTTTCAAAATTGATGGATGCTAGTTATAATATATATTTTGATAATAATTCTGGTGTTATCAAATTTAATAAGCATTTTATCTATACTGCTTCTAGAGTACATGATCTAATTATGCTTGAAACACCTCCAAATTTGCTGCAACTAAAGGAACTAAATAACATTAATCTGCCCAATAAAAGAAAATATATTTATGAATTGAGTCAAACTTACTTATGACACTTGCGTCTGGGTCATATAAATATAAATAGGATCAAGGTCGGTCTCTGATAGACTTTTGAGTTCATTGAAAGTGGAGGCACTGCCAACCTGCGAATCCTGTTTAGAAGGAAAAATGACCAAAAAAACTTTTCCTTCTAAAGGGAATAGAGCTAAAGATAAGTTGGAATTAATTCACTCTGATTTGTTTGGTCCTAAGAATATACAAGCAAGAGGTGGTTTTAAGTATTTTGTGATATTCACAGATGACTACTGTAGATATGGATATGTTTAGCTGTTGCACCATAAGTCTGAATGCTTTGACAAGTTCAAAGAATTTAAAGCAGAAACGGAAAAGCGACATGATAAACATATTAAATCATTACGATTTGATCATGGCGGTGAATACCTTTCTATTGAATTTATTAAATACTTATCAAATTGTGGAATTACTTCTCAATTATCTGCTCTGAGAACACCACAACAAAATGGTGTGGCAGAAAGAAGAAACAAAACTCTTTTGAAAATAGTAAGATCAATGTTGAGTCATTCGGATTTGCCTTCTTCCTTTTGAGGATATGCATTAGATACAACAAACTACATGTTGAACTTGGTTCCTTCTAAATCAGTACCTTTAACTCCAATAAAATTGTGGACTGGACGAAAGCCTAGTCTCAAACACATTCGGTTATGGGGTTATCCAGCTCGTGTGCTGAAGGCAAAAACTGATAAGTTGAAATCAAGGACAGAAGTATGTGTCTTTATTGGATATCCAAAAGGGATGAGAGGTGGTTTATTTTATTGTCCTAAAGAAAAGAAGGTTATTACTACAACGAATGCGAAGTTTCTGGAAGAGGACTATTTAGTGAACCATGTTCCAAGAAGTAAACTCGTTTTACAGAAATTGAGCAACGGAATAACTAATGATGTATCCCAAGAACAAATTCCACAAGCAAGTATTGACATACCACTCTACTATCGTAGTGGGAGTGATGTTAATGGGCAACGAGAGGCGCAAGTGCATGGGTCGGACATCTCGATACCTCAAGATAGTGGGAGTAATGTTGACCAGCCTACACTTGTTGAGCAGCCTGTGCTTGAGAAAGAAGTTCGTGATAATCAGGATTTAGTTCCCGAAAGTGATGTTGTAGTTCAACTGCAGATCAGATTAATGATCTTGTAGTGAGTCGTTGTAGTGGGAGCGCTATTAGAAAATCCATTCGGTTTGCGCTTTTGGGAGAATCTTATGATAGAATCCCTGAAGAGCCTAATATAGAAACCCTTGATTATACCGAATCACTACAAGATATAGATGCTGAAAAATAGATAGTCGCTGTGAAATATGAAATGGAGTCTATGTACTCCAATAAAGTGTGGGACCTTGTAGAACCACCTGCGAAAGTCAAACCCATTGACTGTAGATGGATCTATAAGAAAAAGAGAGGGGTGGATGGAAAAGTGCAAACTTTTAAAGCTACGCTTGTTGCAAAATGGTTTACTCAAAAAGAAGGAATTGATTATGAGGAAACTTTTTCGCCGGTAGTCATTCTTAAATCCATTAGAATTCTCTTATCCATTGCTGCCCATTATGATTATGAGAACTGGCGGATGGATGTCAAGACAACCTTTCTTAATGAAAGTCTTGATGAGTGCATATATATGGCACAACCAGAGAGTTTCATAAAAAGTGGCAATTGAGCACATGTTGTAAAAGCTAAAAAGATCCATTTATGAGTTGAAACAGGTATCTAGGGCATGGAACACTTTTTTTGATAATTCGATTAAGACTTTTGATTATGATCAATGTGACAACGAGTCATGCATCTATAAAAAGTGGGAGGGAGATAAAGTAGCATTTTTGATTCTGTACATAGATGACATCTTGCTCATAGAAAATAATGTGAGCATGACAAAATCAGTCAAAGAGTGGTTGTCCTCGCATTTTAATATGAAAGACTTGAGTGAAGCGGCTTATATCCTTGGGATCAAGCTCATGCGAGATCGCAAGTAAAGGATATTAGGCTTGTCTCAAGCACTTTATATTAATACAATTCTTATCAGATTTAGCATGCAAAATTTCAAAAAGGGATTTCTTCCTTTTAGGCATGGAATTTCTCCATCGAAAGATTAGTCTCCCAAAACGACTGATGAGATAGAGAGGATGAGGCTGATCCCTTATGCTTCTACTGTTGGGAGTCTCATGTACACTATGCTATATACTAGACCCGGCATTTGCTTTGATGTTGGCATGGTTAGTAGATATCAGTTTAATCCTGGGAATGAACATTGGACTGCAGTTAAACATATAATGAAGTGTCTGAAAAAGGATTAGGGATTATGTTGATTTTTCACTCTGGTGATCTGGTAGCTGTTGGGTATACAGATTCAGATTTTCAGTCTGATGGAGATTCTAGAAAATCTACCTCAGGATATGTTTTTACCTTAGGAGGTGGAGCCATAAGTTGGAGGAGTATCAAGCAATCATGTGTTGCTGATTCCACAATGAAAGCCGAGTATGTAGCTGTCTCCAAGGCGGCTAAGGAGGCTATTTGGCTTCTGAATTTCCTAAAAGATCTTGGAGTGATTCCTTCGATTCAAGCGCTAATTACACTTTATTGTGATAATAGTGGTGCGGTTGCAAACTCAAAGGAACCACGAAGTCACAAAAGAAGCAAACACATTGAGAGAAAATATCACTTGATTCGAGACATAATTCAGAAGGGAGATGTAAAGGTTTTGAAGATTGCATCAGAAAATAATTTGGCGGACCTGTTTACAAAGAGCTTGTCACAGAATCCTTTTGATAAGCATGTAGAAGGATTGGACGTTAAAGTTGTAGGTGCATAGTTATGAATCTAAGTGAGAGATTGTTAGGATGTACTATTAACTATGCGATTTAGTATAGTATTATGTTTCAGTTTTATGTAAGATTTTTTATTTATTTATTCGGATTAATAAAGTCTTATTTTAAACAGATCACTTTTGAATGTGTGTCCTTTTTGGTGTATAGAGTTTAGCTTATGCACAAAAGATTAGATCGTCGGTTCTTATAAGTATAAAGTTTATATATGTTCACAATTTAAGATGAAAATTGGAAAAATTCATCGGTACAATTGTAGCATAGGATTAGATATAATTTATCTTGATTGGGAATGGTATTATTCCAACTTCTTGTGCTAGTACATTTTCTATGTATTGAATGGACCAAGTAGAGATAAGTATTTTATTTGACTTAATACAATAAATTCTCTAGATCATTCAATGTACTTATATTCTTAATCTTGATATAATTATTATAATCAATGTGATTTTCTTGTTGTTTTGATCTATCAAAGAGTAAAACTCTTTCGCGAGTTAAAATGTTCCCGATAGGTTGAATGATGACAAATGATATTTGTGAAATAATAGTTAGTTGATGGAATCCATGTCTTCACCTTGAGATTGATGATACTCTTTATGATTTCTTATAAGTTTTCATGTGAAAACCCTACAGGTGGATTATGTATCTGTCACATGAAATAAGTTAAGTGTTTGAATAAAGGATTAAATTAATTAGTAAATTAAATAGTCAGAAATTTAATCTGATTGATTGATATCTGTAATCTTAACACGGGGATTTAAATAATATTTAATGAATGATTTTAAAATTATATCGAGGAGTGCAATTACGGATTTTTAATGGAATAATCTGTAATTTATTATGGTAGGTTAATTCATTCAATTTTTGAATTATTACCATAATTGGAAGCCTCACTAATTAAATCTGTGGTTTCTGCTATGCCTGATCAATTAAAGAACTTGGAAAAGGAAGAAACCTGTTTTCTAGAAGTAATAAAATCCTACAAGATTTTGGACAAGTTCAGGAAAGGTAAGTAGTATATGTTTTGGATTTGTGATAACCCAAAATTTTGTGAAAATACTTGGAAAGAGGGAATCTTATACACTTTGGGATTAGGGTTTTATACTCTAAAAATGTGATAAATAGGGTTTTTTCCTCCTTGAAAAATTCACTTTCTGAGAAGCAATACTTGTCCACACAAGTATTCCCTACTCGGAGATTATTGAGGCTATAACAGAAGAACACAGACTTAGAGAGCGAGTTGGATGTATTGTGTGAAAGTTTCAAGAGGTTAGTATTACGCAATCTAATACATTGTTGTTATCTAGTGATTCATATAAGTTGGTCGATCTATTGTGCTTGCTCCCTCTATGCATGTTCTAACAATATGAACTGCGAGGAGAAAAAGAAGTCAAGATGATAATATATTTTATATGCACTTATATTCTAGAAGGTGTGATTCAAAATTTAATTTATTGTCTAATTTGGTATTGCATGCTCGCACAAAATACATTGATGTTGACATATTATCATGTTATATTTTATAATACGTGTGTGTGTGCGCGCGCGCGCGTGTATACGTACACACACACAAAAAACTCAACTAATATATTCTATGTAAAATTCACAAATGAAAGATAGATTCATAGGTTTGACAATAGTTTACTAACCATCCTAATAAAGACATATGTTAATAGAATTTCCTTACAATTTTTACTACTTACGACTTTCATTGGACAAAAATTTCTTGATATATATGTGGTTGTAATAAAAAGGCAAAGGTTATAATTTTTTAAAAAAGGGCCCAAACTTTAAGAGTTGATGTATATATACCATATGTGATTTTGCTAATATTTACATTTAAATTATGTGTTGTTGAAATGTCAGATAAGCTAAATGTTTAATATATTAGAAGAATCTCTAATATTTTTAAATATTTTTTACTGATAAGCAATGTTTGAAAATTAGTTACTATATAAGTGGGAAGACTTTAAGTTAAAAGTTGAATTACCAAAATATTCATTAAAAATTGATGGATCATTTTACCCTTCACCAAAAAATAAAATAAAAAAGTCCTTTCTATTAAAATATTAATTACACTAAATCTGATACATGATGACCTTTTAATTATTTTATTTTAATGCTTAAACTCATTCTTTTTGATTTATAGCTTTTTCATTGATTTCCCAAAAGTTATAAGAATTCAAGCGGTCAATTCTTTGTTACTTGTGGCTTTTTATGTTCTAGATTGAATTCAACGATTTGATTCGAAGTAAATATTAACCATTTATTGTTAGGTTCATTTTTTCTCCCACCTTTCCGTTTTTTCCTACCAATTATAATAGTTGAAAGTTATTAGCAATATCATGAAATATTGTTATTCATCTTCATCAAATTTACAAGAACTAAAGGAAGTGCTAAAAACTCGGGATGAATGGCTCTGGCAGCTCCCCAAGTAAGTTGGTGGAATTCTCATGATATTCCATTAGGTAATTTCTATTATCACCACCATTTGTTGAATAATTTTATTGACATCATTTTACAAGCATTAAAGTAGTATTTTATTCGTACAATCAATACTCAAAATATTATTATTCAAAATAAAATCATGCAGCTCGAGCAATACCTTCAAGAATTTTTTGTGAAATTTAAGTTCATGATACATACAGTAAAATACCTAATTTATTATAAATTTCAGAAGTTAATATAAATAATATATAGAGTCTTAGTATAGATTATACATAGAGTCGCTTTTAATTAAAAAAAAATACTAACCAACTTCCTTTCTAAAGTGGATTTACTAGGGAGACGTCGGAGTAGTTGGACCTCAACCTGTGAAAATCCAAAAGAAAAATAGCTTTTAGAATTTAGAATATAATCAAGTAAGTGCTTTGGAGAAGCATAAGAAAATAATTTTTATTGTTATTGAATTTTTTGATAATTTTAAAATTAGTACCACTAAAAACAATGTAGTGTATAGTAAAATAATTTATTTTGCAGTGTAGATAATTGGAAACTTTGATTAGATGGTTCAAAATTATTTAGAAGTATAACGTATGATTTATATATGAATTATTTAAAGTTCATATTTTTTCCTTCGAATTTCATGTTAATCATCATCACATATATTTTAAAATAATTTTTATATTACTTTAATTTTTTTTATATTGATTGACATATTCACACGTGCGTTGCACGTGTTTAAGAACTAGTTAGCACAATAAACATGTGGAATTACTAGATAGAAAAGAAAATCTATACCGACAACGATCTTTATCACGAATACATAAAGACCTCCCTGTACTCACACCTTAATTTTTAAGAAGATACTTCAACTTTGCGGAAGTCCTATTACCCCCCTTAATCAATTCAAAGTGATATAAATACAACCTTTTTTGTTCAATCCCACTTATAAGAAAAGAAGGGTCAATCATGCACCATTGATTGCCTGCCACGTGTTTAATTAATTTATTTTTTTATTTTTCTTATTTTATTTCATTTTCTTCTTTTTCTTTTTTCTCTTCTCTCTTCTCCTTTACTCTACGCCCTAACCTCATCTCCTCCCCTTGCCACAACCCATCGCCTTCACTTCTTCCCATGACCAACTTCTGGTGAAACTCCATTAGTAATGATTCATATTTCATGTTAATCAACAATATCTCATATTAGGACAAGTCATCATGAATTTAAAAATGGCTCATAAGCAAATTAATGAGTGGGTCTTAAGCAAAATTATCGCATCAACGCATACCACCACTGCTATAATCACTTCGCCGGCAACCATTATAGCCATTGCAAAAATCATTGCAGTTATAATAGATTGAAACTCCATTAAAATAAAATTTTAAAATTGTAAATCTGCATAGTTAGTTAGGATTTGTTTTTCCTTTGTGTATATAACCAGAAACAGAGGAAGAAGAGGGCAGTTTTTGCCTCATTTTCAATTCAGTTTCCTTCTCCATTTTTTGTTGCTTCCTTCCTCTCCAATGGAGGAAGTTTTCTAGTTTATTCTCATACGTTTAGTGATAAAATCGACATGGTATCAGAGCAAAGGAATGTGCTGCATATGCACTGATTGATTACAGGATAGGATCTGTAGTGCTGCTCCATCGTTTTTCTTCATTCTTCTTCGATATGTAATTGTAGATCTGATATCTTCTATTTTTTGATTTTATTTCATTTTGCTAGCTTGTTTTCTATCTATGGTTATGGATCAAAATCCAAAAAACACTCGAGTCCAAGCGCAGACATAAATAATGCATTGTATATGCATCCATTGGAGAGTGCCAGTTCATCTTTGATCTCCATTGTCTTCAATGGATCTGGTTACAAGTCGTGGAAGAGAGGTGTTCTTCGTGCCTTATCAGTGAAGAACAAGTCAGGTTTTATCAATGACAAAATCGAGAAACCAACCATTGATTCACCAATATTCACTCAATGGGAGAGATGTGATAATATGGTGACATCCTGGATCCTGAACTCTCTTTCGAAAGACTTAAGTGACAGTTTGCAGTATGTGAATAATGCTAAGGAGTTATGGGATGAATTAGAGGACAGGTATGATCAGGCAAATGGAGCCAAACTCTACCAGCTTCAGCAGGAGATCAATGATCAATCACAAGGAAATCTGGATATCACTAGCTACTACAACAATATCAGAAAACTTTGGGAAGAATTGAGTACTTTGGATGCAAATGTGCAATGTATCTGTTCATGTACATGTGGTGGTAAAACTAAAATGCTTAAGGCTGAAAAGGATAGGCGACTTATTCAATTTCTGATGGGTTTAACTGAGGTCTATACAATGGTGAGAGGCAACATTTTAATGATGAATCCAACGCCAACTATGGCTCAAACATTCTCCATTCTGGTGCAGGAAGAGAAGCAGAGGGAACTCAAGCCTCATAGTCGACTTCATTTGGATTCCACTTCTCTAAGTGTCAACACAGGAACTAATAATGTTGATAGAAACTCATATGCAAGTAGTAGCAATAGCCACATAACACAGGTGACAAGGACTGGTTCAGGTGGTAATTTCAGAACCAATTATGCACCAAGGAATGGAGGGAAAAACATCCATAAATCTGGTAATCCATATGGCAACAATGATAGGTCTATTTTGTTCTGTGATCATTGTAAGAAGACTAGGCATACTGAAAACAAGTGTTATAGAATTCACGGATTCCCTCCAGATTTCAAGTTTACAAAGGGAAGGAATTCAGGTGCAGCAACAAATGTACTAAACAGTGAGGGAAATACAAATGCAGTGCATAATTTCAACAACAAGTATGAACCTAGCTTAACAAAGGATCAGCATGACAAGCTGATGAGTTTTTTAGGAAGCATTAATGTGAAAGGAGACAGCACACCAGGGGAAAATAAAAAACCAGGCAAAGGATATTCTCACTGGACAAGGTGTTGCAAGCCTTGCAGGTATATTAGCTTGTCATTCCTCCATAACTGAGATTGGTGATTTATCATGTAAATGAATAACTCTGTCTGCTGATTTATGGATCATAGATTCAGGAGCTACAAACCATATGACATATAATAGAACCCTTTTGACCAAAGTTAGGACATTGTCTTACCCTTTCTTAGTGACGTTACCAAATGGTTATAAGGTAAAAGTGACTGAAATTGGAGAAGCACACTTGAATTCAGTATTAACTTTGCAGAAAGTGTTATTTGTGCCTAGCTTCAAGTTTAATCTAATCTCAGTTCATTGTCTAGCCTCACAACTTGAAGGAATGGTTAGCTTTAACAGTTCAATCTGCCTTATGCAGGGCCCTTCACTAAAGAGCCCTCTGGAGATTGGTAGAGCCAGAAATGGATTGTATTTCATTTTCCCCAAGTGTCACAACAGTTCAACATTCCATAACACATCATCTGGTTGTGTTAGTTCACACTTTCATTCTCTTACTGACTGTTCTTCTTTCCCTGTTTCTACTAGTACTTCTTCCTTCTCTGTTGAGAATAAGCAAGTTTGTACTCCATCTTATATGTCATCTGTAAGATTCAATCATCCAAACAATAATAAAACTTGCTGTGTAAATAGCCATCTCATTTCTGATTCTGCAGATCATGCATGTAAGGTTAATTCTCATATGATAAGTGCATCTCATGGAAATGATGTAGACTATTTGTGGCATACAAGACTGGGACATATACCCTTTAGTAAAATTAAAGGTATAACTGCAATACCAACTACCTTTTATGCTAGACAACCTTTTTCTTGTACAATCTGCCCCATGGCTAGACAGACAAGACTACCCTTTCCTAAAAAATCCTCTTCTCATTCAACCAAAAACCTTGAACTGCTACACATTGACATATGGGTACCATATCACACACCAACTCATGATAATCACAAGTATTTCTTAACTGTGGTGGATGATTGATAATCACAAGTATTTCTTAACCGTGGTGGATGATTTCAAGAGGCCAACCCGGACACAACTCCTTAACTGCAAAAGTAATGCCTTACAAGCCATTAAAAGTCTAATCTCTTGATGGAAAATCGCTTAATACCAAAGTCAAGAGTGTTAGAACCGATAATGGGTCAATTCATCAACAAGGAAACTTACGATTTCCTACAAAGTAAAGGAATTCTCGCATCAAAGAACCTCGGTCTATTATGTACACCACAACAAAATGGTGTTTGTGGAAAGAAAACATAACATCTACTGGTATGCCTGCATCATTGTTGTACCATTCCAAAATTCCAACAGGTAATCGGGGTGAGTGCATACTAACTGCTACTTACCTTATAAATAGATTGCCATCAACCTCAATACATGGTAGTACTCTTTTGAAAACTCTATAAAAAAAACAACCCGCCTATTCACACCTGGTGGAATCTTTTGGTTGCCTTTGTTTTCCCCGCTGTTGTCAAGCCTCACAAAGACAAATTTGATCCTGCATCAACACCCCATGTATTTGTAGGTTATCCTTTCAATATAAAAGCGTTATAAAGTTCGGATTTGTACACTAAAAAGGATTCACACTTGCGATATGTCTATTTTATGGAGAATATCTTCCTTTTGCCTTGTTTTTCCCCCGATTCTAACTTCAATTCCATTCTGCGTAAACTCGCCTTAATTCTAAAGTTTTGAACTTAACTCGATAACACTTTCAACACTAGTTATGATCCGGATAATAGTGTCTCCAAACACTACTACTACATGTACAAGACTTCAATGCCTTCAGGATATCGCATAAAATGATACTACTACACCCGAACCTCACGCTCACTTACTGCATTTCCATTTCTCCCAACCACATTATAACCCAAAGTACCAATCGTGAACCTAGAAAAATTAGGAACCTAGAAGATCTAGTAGAATACATACTATCCCAACTTATTTGAAGGACTATACCTACACACTCCGCCTAGTTTACAAACCCATTTGCAAATTCGTACCTACAACACCTACAACCCTACTTCACTCACTTCTCTTGATTCTAGTAATCGCGAAGCAGACACATTTCCATGATCATGAACCTTCATCATATGAGGAAGAAGCCGTACATCCCGCATGGCAAAAGGCTAATGGACCTTGGAGTTCGAGGCACTTTATGCAAACAATACTTGGGATTTGGTATTCCTCCCCACTCCTGGGAAGAAGACTATAGGATGCTGGGTGTATAAGATCAAACATAAGGCATGGAACCGTGGAAAGATACAAGGCTAGACTAGTTGTGAAGGAGTATACACAACAAGCCGGTATCGATTATAATGAGACATTTTCACCTCGCTGTTAAAGTTCCACTATAATAAGAACTCGACAATGGGCAAAGCAAAGGTCAGGGATTTGTTTATTGATGTGAATAATGCTTTCCTCCATGGATTTACATGAGGAAGTTTACATGGCACTCAGCTTCTCAAGGCTTATTGGTAAGTGATAACAGTTGTTTGGCAGATTGAACAAATCCTGTAATGGCTTGAAACAAGCAAGCGCATGCTGGTATGAGAAATTGGCAACATCCTTAGACTCTAGAGGATAAATCCCATCTCCAAAGGGTGATCATTCTTTATTTTGCGTAAAGGTGGATGATTTAAATGATTTTGTATGTGTTGTATGTTGATGAGATATCATTGGCGACCGGAACCGACTCCGTGGAAATTGAATCCTTAAAGTCCTTCTTACATGGCCGGGCCTAAGATAAAAGATCCGGGAAGACTTCACTTCATTTCCCGGGATGGAAATCATCTACAAACCAAATTGAGTGCTTATCTCACAAAGGAAGTTTGCCATTGATTTACTAAAAGAATTTGATTGTCTTGCTTACAATGCAGCCTCTTCACCTCTTAATACAAACAGAAATGAGATCCGACGAAGGAAAATATTTCATCGATCCTACATATTACAGAAACTCAGGAAGTTGAATTTCCTCACAACACAAGGATTGATATTGCTTATAGTGCGCAACACCTAAGTCATTTTCTGCAAGTATCTGTGAGATACACACTCTGCAAGCGCCATACATGTACTGAAATATATCAAAGGAAGTTTAACCCATGGGACATTTATATCAAATAACTCGACCTACTCTCATCACTCTTATCATGGACTTACTGTGCATCATGCCCGCATTCCGTGAAGATCAAGAGTGGAGGGCGTTGTGCTTCCGGGAGATAGTGCCATTGGATGGAAGTCCAAGAAACATACCACAAGCCTCCCTATCTTCAGCTGGGTAACCAGAGTACAGGCAATAAGGGCCGTAGTAGGGGAGCTTATTTGGATGCACAAGCCGGCTAACTAAGCTAACAAGCACCCGGCCATCGGGCTTAATAATGGCCAGAGAGTCAACCAACCATTCATATCGCAAGAAATCCCGTCTCTTCATGAGCGTACTAAACACATCGAGGCGCATTGTCATTTTGTTCGCGATAAACTCCAAGAAGGGTTCATCAGACTCCATCATATTCCCACAATCGGGACAAATTAGCTGACATCCTAACAAAGCTCTAACTCGGTCCAAACATTTGAACATTTTCAGCAAGTTGTCGCCACAGAATTACCTCCTCCAACTCGAGTAAAAGGAGATTACACCTCATTAGTTAGTTAATTAGTTAGCTTAGTTCGAGTTAGTTAGTTAATGACAGCGTGCATATTAATGCCGATTAGGTATAAGTTAGTTAGAGTTAGTTAGAAGGTTAAAATTGTAAAATCTCGCATAGTTAGTTAGATTTGTCTTTTCCTTTGTGTATATAACCAAAAATAGAAGGGAAGAAGAGGGCGCTTTTGCCTCATTTTCAATCCGCTTCATCCATTTTTCGCCGCTTCCTTCCTTCTCTCAATGGAGGAAGTTTTCTAGTTTGTTCTCATACGTTTAGTGATAAAATTGACAATAGTATTAGTTAATCAAAATAAAACTTCATAAATAAATAAAAATTAGAAAATAAATAACCATGAGATATTGAGAATAGTTCAAGGAGAAAATGAGCTTGAACATACAGAGGAGAAAGAAGATAAAGAGGGAAAGAAGACAATGCTGACAAAAAATGAAAGAGATCGGATGAAGAAGATAAGAGGAAAAATTGAAAAGTAATTAAAATAAATAAAATAAATAAAAATATTTTTAATATTTTTAATTATATTAGTTTTTTTTTGTTTTTGAATTTTTAAATTTTTTATTTTACTTCACTGAGAGTGAAGTACACTCTAGACCAAGTGGGATTAAAAGAGGATAATAAACTAATTAAATAAAATTAAGGGGGGGTTAAGGACTCTTGCAAAATTAAAGTGTCTTCTTTGAAAAAGTGTTATAGTTGGAGGGGGTATCTATGTATTCTCTTTTTTTTTTATATAATAGAATCTTATTATGGTCCTTCGGTTTGAATAGTAAAAGAGAAACGAGGATAAAAGTCAACATTATTCTTATGAGCGGTAGATCTATTATGTTGTCACTTTTGTGGATCAATGAGTCCTGATTTTAAAAAATACACAGTTTAATTTGCCGTAATTTTCTCGCCGACTCATGTAATTATCCGGCCAAACAAACATGTCAAACCGTATAATTACACCCAATTACACTCAAATTCAATTACAAGAACTTTCCAAATGCGCCCAAGACAACATCCTTAACCTTTTTATCTTTGTATAATACTAGTGAATTTAATCGCGTTTGCACAGATTAGTAAAATATTTGAGTGTTAAATTTTTTAATTTTTTTTCTAGTTTCCAAATATTTCACATTTTAATCAATTATATTATTAATTTAGAATTCAATATTTGTTAATTTTGGTTTTTTTTAAAAAAATTTAAATTGCTGTTAAGATATAACTTAATTTTATATAATCATGTTAAGTGAAATAATAATTTTATTTTTCGAAAAGAAGGTAGAAAATGAAAAATTCCAATAAAACTTGATTTTCCCAAGTATATTTGTAACAAATTTTAAAAATTAATTATTTGTTATATATAATACAAATCTAATTATATAATCTCATGAACTTTTTATCTTATTCTATTCCCTATTTTAAAAAAATATTTTTTTCTTTGTTTCCCCCTCCTTACTTCCTTATCTATTTATTTGCTTTAAAAATATCAAATTTCATTTTTTTTCTTCTTCTTCTTCTAATTCCCTAATAAAGATAAGTAATCAAAATTTAATATTTTAAAACCTCAATATAAAGTATAATAAAATACTAAATATCATACACGAACATGCATGTTATATATGAAATATAAAGAAGTATAAATATAATTATGCGTTAATTATTTAATTTGATTAAAAGTACAAAAAGAATCTTCAGCTGGAATACAAAAGACTAGATGTTTTTAATCTTGAAGTATAAATTATTAAGAATATAAAAGTTAATAACCTACAAAATATTAATATTGATTTAATTTAAATGCGTATTTTTAGATTATACGAAGAACTAATTCCACGTACGCATATATTCAGAGGTCGAGCCTCTAGATTGAATAACCTTATTCCAAGTAATCTAAACTATACAATATTACAATGGAATATATTTTAGGGCTTCATGAAGAACTAACATCAAGTTTTTTTAATTTCCAATTTTAATTATTAATAGTTTGAAAAGAAATGACAAATAGATACATGCAAATATAAATTATAGGTCTAATGGTTAAAATACTCGTGTGACAATTTACTTTCTAATATTTATTAATATAAATTTGGATTAATATTTTAAAATATATATCTCTAAATCGAAGATGTAAAAAGAGAACAAATTAAAGAAGTACAAAAGAAGAAGGGTAAAAGATAATAAACAATTACTAAAAAAAATATTAGAGAATTTAAAAAGATGAAGATTTGAAACTTAAAAGTTTACTTATAATTTTTTACCGCTCAATAAAAATAATTTTAAAAGAAGAAGATTATATAATCGTATTAACAAATTTTACTGTAAAAATTCATAAAAGAAAAATTAGTCATTTCTTATTTTTTTTGCTATCCAATCACTCATTTTCCTTAACATGAATATTACACATTGAGATTTTGAATTGTTATTAAAATTTCAAACTCGCGTATGAGTAATAATTTTCATGCTCTCACACATTTAATATATACTAAGTCCCTTAAATTGCATTAACTTTTACACTTTTCAAAAGTTACCGTTACACTTTAAAAATACATGCATTATCTTAAGTTATTAAATTAACGAAAAGGGTCAAATTAATCTTGAACTATTAGATTTGGTATATAAATACCTCCGTTAACCTTATATCTCCCTATGCCAACCTATCAGCTCAAAATGCCCTTACTTTTAACGGTAAACATTTAAATTTATTTATTACGTGACACTCTCTGATTCGTTAATTTTTTAATTAAACTAATTTAATTAAAATCCAATTCAAATCGCAATTTACCCACCTATTCTACCCTCCCCATTTTATAACCCCACCCAAATAATCCATCAGATAAGAAAATTAGGAAGGGGATCTGTCTTCCTCTTCCTCTCTTCTTATTAGGCTCTCTTTAGTGGAAGGGAATTTTGCAAAAACAGTTAAATTCTTCATTGTGCAATAGGAAACTCATTGGGAAGAATTATTTCAATAAGGGGCTTTTGGCTGGTGATCCTACTTTGATGCCACAGTTCGTGTAGCAGCCCCTCCTCTTAGCACTTGTTCTGCATATATAATGTGAATATCGGGGTATTTGCTGCAGTTCCAGAATTGCTTGCTTTGAGAACATATTCAGTCCCTGTGGCATTTGGTTATGCCAATTAAATCGTCCTTGGCAAATAGAGTCCGAAAACCAAGAACGCAGTCCATGAGTGAAATTCCAGAAACCATAACAATTCTGGCTTCAGCTTCATTGATGAGTCTTTCACTAAATTCTTAATGGTTTCCACCACTTCAGGCATAAAATGGACGCTTGAAATAGATTTTCTGTGTAAAAAAGGCATGCCTGTAGTCGTTGATGCCGGGTTGATCCATAAAGATGAGGGCCTTGTGAAGAAGTTTGTTTTTGACGTAGTCATGAAAAAGGAGCAGTCTTTATAGAAGAACTCATGAAGGTGACAATTCTGTGATAGGTCATGAGAATGGGGAGGCGGTGCGATGCCATTCTTGAGGAAGAAGAAGATGGATCCCCTTCCTACCCTCTTAGTAGATTATTTGGGTGGGGATATAAAATTGGGAGGTTAGAATAGGTGGGCAGGTATCTGGATTTGGGTTGGATTTAATTAAATTAGTTTAATTAAAAATCAACTAATCAGAGAATGCCACGTAATAAATAAAATATTTAATAATTATTTAAATGTTTGCTGTTAAAAGTAAGGGCATTTCGTGAGCCAATAAAGTCACGCTGTTATTTTCGGAAATGAAATGCTAACTATGTGATTTTTGTTTCAAATCTAATAGCCGCAATGCTTGTGACTCTTTTCCGTTAAATCAAAGTGTTGCTAATGTTTGGAGTGCTACAAGGCAAAAGGGTCTCAAGTCATTCTACAACAATAACAACAACAAACAAAAAAAAAAAAAAAGGAGGAGGGGTTCTCACGTATTTATTTTTCAATTTTTCTTTATTAAGTTTTTTTGTTACGGTATATATATACACAATCTTTTCATTTTCTTTGACAACATTTCAAAATTATTTAAAAATAATGAAAAAATTCTTAAGTGAAAATGAAAGGTCATAACTCAAAATACAAAGCTATAAATTGAAATGTGAATTGAAAATAGGTTAAAAATTAAATAGTTATTTAATTGGTATTATTATCTTTCAATTTTACACTTTGGGTTGAGAATATAGTTATTGTGGTTGAGCTAAACTTTTATGTGTCATTTTATTTATTAATTTATTTTTTTCTCTAGCGTGCTAATTGTTTGATTTAAATGAGCAGAAGAAAAAATACTCGAAATACTTTTCTTATAATCATAAAGATTTAAAAATAGAAACTTACTACGATTAAGACAACATAATATTATACATAGCTAAAGAAATAACATTGAAGTTAAAATCACTTATAGATATAATAAGGAAGCAACGAGATTTAGTTTAGTAAGATTAAGTTACAAAATAAAATAAAATTAGCAATTTAAAATTGCCTAAGGAATTTTAGAAATAAAAAGAAGAGAAAAATGAATTAGAGTGATATTTAGAGTTCTTCAAGTACATCTACAATCAAATTCAAAAGATTACAAAAGTACAAACGATCAAAATGAATGTATGATTACAAGATTGGAAAAATTTAAATGACTACATCACATCCGATGAAACCTAGAAATAGCATGTATAATGTGTAGATTCTTTCGCTTTCTTGTTGTATGTGATGTTGGGGAATATTTTTTATGTCAATTTGCCATATTTTTATCCGTATTTGATCATGTTTTGAATTCATAATCCTTAATTTATACTTAAATTCATGTGTGTGTTTATGCGCTAACAAATGATTTGAGGAGTTGAAGGGTTCTGGGTGTTGCCATGGCCGGCGCCCGCACTCCCAAACTTCAAATAACAAAAATTTAGGACGCCTTGAACCCCTCGTAGAAATGCACCCACAAACCCGACGACGAGCCGGCGCCTACGCCGAGGTATCCAAACTTAGAGAAATTTGACGAACACCTTGGCGAGATAGAGGGCAGGGGCCGCGCGCCAGCCTTCTCCAGAGCCGAAATTGTTGAAATTAGACTAAGTCCGTGGGCCGAGATACATGGGAAGTGGCGCCAGGACACATTTATGCGTAGTGCCGATTTTAAAGTCAAATTTTGAAGGGTAGCAGTGTCATTTGAAGGCTCATCTATAAATGTGAGCTCAGACGCTTGTTAAGGCTTGACTTTTTGGAGAATTCTTTACTCATTTTTACATTTCATAGTCGCTTATGAAAGCTTATAAGCCATTTGGAAGGAAGATACAATTCTACAACTAGGTTTTCACTTTTTTACTTCATTTTCGTATGACGACGACTAAACATTTATTTTTCCGCCTTGCCTATGAGTGGCTAAACTCAGTGTCCCAGGACGTGGCTTGCGTCGAATAGTTGATTGTTTGAAAGATTAATTAAATTTGATTTTGATTCTTTAATTATGATCGCTTGTATTTGTTTGTGTTAATTTATTATTTATAAGATTTGATCACCAGAAGTAACTGCTGCCTGATTGAACTTGAGAAAGAGAATCGAAAGGGTTAAAATAATTACAAAAGAAAATTCAAAGACCCTTGAACCCATCGGTGAGAGGATAGAAGCTGCTTGTCATGGTCTTATATTCCTCTTCAACTGCCAGTTGAAATACAAGCAGGCATAATCATCAAGCCATTGTTCTCCTGCAATTATGAGATATGTGTTAGGGTTCATGAAATAGTTCTTGGATGCTAGATAGTGGTAAGAAATGGATAAATCAGCAACTAACAACCATGGGAAGAATCATGCGCTTAATTGCGTTTGGAAAACTCAATTTGAAACCAAACCATGCCATTGTCCACTTTCTTTCGCCATCATCAAAATACAATCAAGCTTGCAATTATTTTAGTTAATTTTATATTTGAAGTGCTTTTAGTAGCTTTTAATTTTCAAAACCAATCTTCACTTTAATTATTTGGTAGATTAGTGAAAATAAAGTGACAACCTTATTAAATTGACAAGTCCCTTGGATGCGATATCCGAACTTCAAAACCTATATTACTTGACGGTAATCACGTGCACCATAAAGTGTGCTTAGGCAACATCAAGTTAACATTGACTCTTGATTATTGTTTAATCATTTGTAATTTAGGATTTTATTTGCTATTCAAGATATTTAGTATAGATTTTTTTAAATTTTTTTTTTTAGTATTTTATCACTCTTCTAACATGACATCTGCATATAAATGGGTCGAATGATGGATATTCATACCTAGGTGATTATTGTCCGAATTACAATGACCCTACTATATAATACTTTTATACTTCATGTGATATTGCAGAAGTCCTGGATGGCTATTGGAGAGTTCTACACATTTTTATTTCCCTTCCCCAAGCCCTTTATTACATCTCCATTGTTTTTAATGCTTACAGAAATAATGAAGAGGAGGAACATCATGCCTAAATAAGCAATATGGAAAACCGATCCTAGAGCATATGGAAGTACGAAGGAACAACTTTCTAAACAGGAAGAGCCTTAAAGAATGAGTGCCAAGCTCATAGATGACCTGAGACTGCAACTTGTAATGATTTAAAAGTCATGATCTTAGCCAATACTCAAGAGGAACCTCAATGGAAGAAAAGAAGCTCGATGAGATTAGCCAATTTGGCTCAAGTGCATCCATGACTCCGTGTGTCTTTTGAATGAAAAAGTTGAGGCTGCCCGAGGCCCAAATATAAAAGTATCGTGGATACTAGCCAATGCATGAAACAAGTAGAAGAATCCCAACCATTAGACGATTCTTGGTGGTTGATGCTCTATATTGAGGAGGTGGATAAAAGTGAGGATAAATACATAATGCAATCTTGGAGTTAGGTACATTGGTCCTCACTCTAAATACTTTTCGATATCAGGTTTGGGTGACAATCCTAGAAATAAAATCATCCAAGCCTATGGAGAAATGTGTAGATAAAAGAAACAACACCCCCATATTCTAAAACAATTATGCCAAAGAGACATTATGACATCCCTCACACAAGGGATAAGAAGCATAAGATGCAACATCTATCACCAGTCCCTTCAGCTTACACCACCGCCCCTCGAGCATAATAGAAAATTGAAAAGAAACTAGGTGAACTTGGCAAGATCTAAGTGGAACGAAAAGTGTGAAACTTGGATGCAAGGCCGTGCCGCACGTGGAATCGTGCGCTTGTCAGAGACAACCAAATTTGTAATAGTGTAATTTTTATTATTTTCAAGAAATACTTTTGTTTTTTTTGTTGTTGTTATATATGCAAAGCATGGGAAATTGAGTACCAAAATCAAATCTAAGGAGTACGCTCTCGAGCTTACGCTGGGAGTCAGACCCGTGAATCCAAGAGACATGTCGCTAGTTAGGGCCTGTAGGCCTCAAGGAGATTTCTCACCCTTGTTATTGATTTTATTTTTTAGATGCTCCGAGGACAGCATGATTTTAAGTGTGGGACGCAGGGTATATCTCCTCACAGATTTTGGAGATTCAGGTGAGTACGCCATCATATTTTGTTTGAATTTTTTTTAAAATTGACATCTCACCCACCCTTAGGTTTTTCTTATGGCCTCAATTCTTTCGATGGGAATATCCTTTGAACCGAGTAACTTTTTTTATATTTAAGAGTCATTTTCACTGGCAGAGAGCAATGGTGTTTCTATGATAGATGGATGACAACCGTTTTAAGGGTAGATTCATCACATTTATTTTTAGGATCGAGTCGTAGGTTATCCATGCTTGTTGATATTCCGCTAGGCCGCTTGGCGCTGGAGAGAAACAGAGTGGTTATCTTGATTGCATGAGTGGAGGATCCATGAGAGACACATATATCTCTTAATTTGACTCAACATGGTTCTGGGGGCTCAATTGGCGAATAAACTTATAATTTAAATATGATTGTGTGAATGTGTAGCCGTAGAAACCGATTAGATTCTTGTTGCCATGGAGAGGTGAGTCAATTTCTTTATGTATATATTGTAGCATCTATAACTTGGCCTAGTGTATGTAGGATAACTAGCAGGGGGAGCTGAGAGATGATCAAGGCATTTTTGAAAAGCCATATATTTCCACATTTATTTTATCTTCCCCGTACATGCTCCCTAATTACCCTTTTGTTTCCAAAACTTTTATTCTTTCCTAGCCATGAAAATAAATTTTCCTTAATCCATTTTTTGTGTGAGACCCTTATTTCTTGATCCAAAGTAGTCTTAGAAACTTTGAGACTTGAAAGTTAAGGTCCACCAAGGTATAATATTAAGTGGAAAAAGGAAAAAGTTGTGGTAATAAAGTTGAGAAGAAGTTGGATGCCCAACTATATTGTTTACTTGCTTCTAGGAAATTAAAAAAGAGAGATTTAATTGCAAAATTCTTAGTCATCTATGATTAGAAAATTAGCAACAAGTAGTGAAAATGGGGCATAAAAAGAAAAGAAAAGAAAAAGGGTAAGTTAGTGAAGGGTGAAACAAGCAAGAAAAAGGTGGTGGATTAAGAAAGTGAAATATGTCTTAAAAGTGCTTAGGTTGGTAGTTACTATAAAACTAAATATCAACCCTACCCATCTCTTAGACGATATTACAAACAAGAAAAGTCCTTGGGTGATCTTAAACTCTTTAAGTAATTAGGTAGTCTTAATCGCATAATGGGCAGCCTATGTATGATTACATATGTGCATTACCTCATTTGTAAGTGTGAGTGTACCTAACTTATTGTGTTCCGTGTTTTTATATTGATGAATTTGAGAGAGGAACATCACTCAGTGAGGAGCACAAGAGGCCACCAAAAATTACTTGTTGCATGTGTTACACTAATCATGTCAGCCCTTTGTATTGAAAAGAAGAATCATTTATAGAGGTTGTGTGTTTTTGATTGTGAAATCTTTTTATATACTTTGTGAAAATTGTTGTATGATGATTGTTTCACTATTATGTTTCAATGATGACAAATTATTAAGTGGATGAATAAATCACAATATATCATGATGTTTATGGATAAGATCGACTCCAAAAGGAAGGAAACTAATTAAGATTTAGAGAAGCTTTCCAAGGAATATTACAAATTTAATAAAGGCTTAAAAATCATGAATCACTCCCAATAGCAATCACTGTCGGCTCCGCCTCAATCACTATCGCCTCAAAAGAAAGAAATCTTTCCCCAAATCAATCAAGGCTCGACATCTTTTCCAAAGGATATGACTCGAGAAAGTCCCTTGGGTTATCCCTTACGAGTGGTAAAACAAGATCAAAAGGAACTGATATCATACTCCACAAAGGAGAGCCTTTAAACACGAAGTCCGAAGACTAATTTCTGTACAACTTCACTTGATCAAAACTGAAAATTCTATTCTTATCTAATCATTGTAATCCTAAAAGATTACTAGTGAGATTAAAAGATAGAAATAATCAGATCGATATATAGGGAGGGCCGTATCAAGTTCATTACTATTCACCATAGATCGGTGAACTTACTTTGTAATCGTTGACAACTTGAAGCTCGTGCGGAAACCCTTACAACCAAAGAGGATTGGACTAGGCACCACAAGGGTGATCTGAACCAGGATAAATCTTTGTGTCTTTATTTTCATGCTTTGAGATTGATCAGCCATTATTGCTAACATTTTCTAAAGGAATTGAGTCAACTTATCCACTTCAACAGTCAACTAAGTGTTAATTTTTAAAATTCATGTCACTACTAGATCTCAAGTGAATTACCGATCGAGCCTAAGACTCCCGCAGTGTGCTTACTCCTAAATCAAGAAAACAATAGGCTATATCTCGACCGTAAAACACACTCCCTACCGATGCGACTTATAACCACCGTAAAAGAAAATCAACTAGCCGAAACAACAATAACAAAAAGGGAATCCTACGCGAGCCGACAAGCACCACCGTGATGTCTAGCGCGACCGGTAATGTAAAACCAAAGGCTAAGCTAAACTATGACCGACAAGGCCGCTAATCTGCCAACTAAACAAGGCCCCACACAGCCAACATGTAAACTAAAGCACACATAGGCCCCACACGCCAATAACAACCAATCACAGGGAAAAGGAAACAATCCAAGCCTCTAGGAGTAATATGATGGTCCTGGATAGGGCCTCGACCTACCCATAACCGTACAATCAAAAGGAAGTAAACCTTCTATCTCAAGCTCCAAAGAAAGGAGCTAACTGCTTTTGTGATGCCGGGCCGAGAGCTACAAGGACCTACACCTCGTCTATCCGTACCTGGCAGTAAGTAAATGTAGTGCCCTGTAGGTGGCATCGCACAATACGTGGTTCAATATGTAAGACAATAATTGTAAATTACTAAATAAAGGGATAAACCGAGAATAACTACGATGAAGGAATAGAGATCATACCTCAGTAATAGAACGTCTTAACATCGTTTAATTATCAATTACTAAAGCAAACATAAACCTTACCTTACCCTCATAAGTCAAAGGTACAACATCCAACACAAAATAACCCATGGGGCCTCATAAGCCCTAGTAAGTACACTTCGCCTATATACCTATCCAAGGTCACACTGGGTCAATTAAAGGCTACCCGTCCCACTAATCCCCGAGTCCGCAATAAATCGAGCTCCCTCACTTAATTGTAACTGTATCCGAGTCCGGTGGACTCGATATCTCGGCACCCTATGGCACTGTGCACAACAGGGTGTATATAAGGCCAACTACGCATGAGGATCCGAACCCCATTTGCGTCCTTGGCGGATGACATACCACTCAGAGCGACGCCATCTCTCCCCCGGTGGACGTCGACACAACTAATAACCCCGGGTCGGTCATGGCCATACTGTGCATAATCCACCCCAAACTAATATGGAATACTTATCTCATCTAATAACAACACTAATCATAATAGACATGCTTCTAGTAATCTTACTCGGATTTCAACCGAGTCATTATGCTATGAAAACTAACTTGCCGAAGAAACCGCCTTAACAAACCTCGTTCGCCGATTATTGCTTAACCGGCGAAGCCAACTCAGATTCAATCGCTTCTTCTTAACTCCAATTGTATTATTAGAGGAATGAGGCTAATTTCAAGATTCAAATTCGAAGAAAACCATAACTTTATATATAAATATTAACTATATTTCAACTCAAGGATCACTATTTAAAACTCATAATTTCTCGAGAATCTAGAAGGGAGAAATGCTGCATTTTAAGCTTGTGATCATATTAACACTAGTTTGGAGCAATTCCAACAACTTTAGCTTGGTCGGAATTACGATTCACCGGGCAAATTTTTGCGAAACTAACTCCGTAGCAATGCTCCCCGCAGCTTCTTGCACTTTGATACCAAGTTAATTTGAATACTGTGGCGTTAGTGGCGTAACGAACTGAATTTAACTTGGTTTCCTTTCCGTGGTCTCGTATCCGTCGTATATATATTTTAAAATGAAATAAAATCCAAGGAGGGAACATATATATATACTTGAGGCTATGGGATTGTGGGCACTGGCACGACCCCAACGCACTAATAGCCTGGGCGTGGCTACGTAGCTTAACGCGCGTGATGTGGCCGTGGCCACGCCCCTTCGGGGCACTGTCCGGCTCTCCCCGCGCCCCGACTCCGCGCCGTTGACCTTTCCCTGCACTCTCCTTTTTCGTAATGTATTGTATTCCTAAAACTTTTAACCAACGTACGAATAGGCCTTCTAAACATTAGAAACTTACGGGTGTAACATCCTCCCCCCCCTTTAGGAACATTCGTCCTCAAATGTTAACTTCAACTTACGTGGATGTTTAATTCTTATAACTCACGCCATTCCTCAAAAAATTTGGCGTAGTTTACTCTGCACATGGACTATCCGAAAATCATGAAACGTAAAAGTCCAATACATACATTTCACATAATAATATGGCAATTGTTTTACAATGTGGCCGGAGTCAATCAACAATATATACAACAAAATTGTACAACAACAACTAAAATACTAAAGGTACCTTAACCGCACGAATTGAGATAATCCTGAACAAATGAGGATGAACTGACCTTATATCGTCCTCGCTTCCTGCATCATTTCCCTCTCTACTTGTTTCTCCACGCACTTTAACAGAGGCGACATTCAAATTTCAACCCGCGAACCTACCGATCTAATATAGCTACTCGGAATCTCTTCATAGGCTAGTTCCTCAGAACTGACATCCTCATCCGCACAATCTTCGGACTGATCCCCTATGCACTTTCGTAGCATCGACACATGGAAGACCTGGATGAACAGATTCCAACTTTGAAGGAAAATCTAGCTCAGCGCCACCGGCCTATTCTCCCGAGTATTCGATGACGACCCAATAAACCTCGATTGATCTTACCCTTTGCCAAACCTCATTACGCTCCTTCATTGGCGAGATTTTTAGAAATACCCAAATACTTACACCGAACCTGTGTTTCTATGTCGTACACGCATAAGATTTCTAATGGCCTGAAGCCGTCGCCAGACATTCTCGATGCTTCACTTTCTCTTCCGACTGGTCGGACTATATCTCGGCCCAATTAATCCCGATTCTCCAACCTCGAACCAACCAATCGGGGATCTACATTTTCGCCCGTATAAAGCCTCATAAGGCGCCATATGAATCATCAATGGTAATCGTTATTGTAGAAAACTCAATAAAGAGGTAAAATGTTCATCCCAATCAGCCCAAAACTAGCCGCACACACCCGTAACATATCCTCGAGCATTTAACTGTACGTTCCGCCCGCCTATCTCGTTCCGAGGGTGGAATGTTGTACTCATTAACCCGGGGTTCCCAAACCTCTCGGAAATGACTGCTGTAACCTAGCCGTAAATTATGCTCCCCCGTCGAAATAATCGATAATGTAACACCATGCACCTGACTATCTCCCACATACGCTCAACATAATCTTCAGCTGAAAAGGTAGACCTTACTGGAAGAAGTGGAGCCGATTTCACACCCATCAACAATCACCCGCATGGACCAAATTTAAGCCTAGTACGAGGTAACCCTATCACAAAAAGCCATACACCGCTCCCATTTCCATATAGGCACCGCTATCTCGTGCCGGGCCCGCCGGCTTCGATGTTCGCTTTCACCCGCCGGCAATTAGACATTGAGCTACAAATTTCGTTCTATCTCCTTTTTTCATTCCCGACCACCGCTTAATCTCTTTTATATCGTGATACATCTTTGTTGAACCCGATGAAGAGAATAACTAGAATAATGCACCTCTGCCATAATTATTCGAAGTCCTACCGCATTGGAACACGAGACGATCCCTATATCTTAAAACTCCGTTTTTAGTTACTTGGAAATTTGTAACTTCTCCTCGTTGAACCTTATCTCTCGAGCCGAACCAAGTTAAGGTCCTCGCATCATCATTCTTTCACTTCCACAATCCAACGAAGATACTGCTGTTCCGACCATCGCCCACTGCCTCCGAATCTACTATACCTGAGCGGCTGGAACCGGCGAAATCGATGTGATTCTCGGCCGCCTCCCGCCGCCCCGGCTTCTCAGCGTACTAAACTCCCCATGGATTTACTGGCGAGGGCATCCGCTACAACATTGGCTTTCCCCGGGTGGTACAAAATATTCACATCATAGTCTTTTAACAATCCTAACTAGCGACACGCGTCGTAGATTCAACTCTTTTTGTGAGAAAATATACTCTGGAGACTCTTGGTTATCATGAAAATATCTACATGAACACCATACAAGTACTGTCTCTATATCTTTAGGGTGTAGATTACCGCGACTAGTTCCAGATCGTGGATGGGGTAGTTCTTTTCATGCTCCTTCAACTGTCTCGGGAAGCGTAAGCAATTACTTTCCATGCTATACTGTAACACATCTCTAACCCGACGCCCTACATCGTAGTGCACTACATAACCTTTGATCCTTCCTCGCAAGGCTAGTACTCGTTGCCGATGTCACTATTTTTCAACTCCTAAAAGCCTGCTCACATGCTTTAGTCCAAAAGGAAATCAGCCGCTTTCCCGAGTTAACTGGCCGCAGCAAGTGCTATATGTAGAAAATCCTTCCACGAACCTCCCGTAATATCCTAGCTAACCCCGTAAACTACGTACCTTGACGAGTGGTAGGCATAGGCCATGCCTTTATCGTCATTGCGGAGTCTGCCCGAATGCTAGCATTCGACACAATGCTGCCTGTGAAGGCCACCGACTTAGCCAAAATTCACATTTAGAAAACTTCGCATATACTGCGATTCTCGAGAGTTTGGAGCACTGCTCAGAGAGGGTGATCTCTAAGTGGATCCGCCCAAGAGGGAATATACCGTAATATCATCAATAAATACTATCACGAATGTGTCCAGATACGGTCCGAAGATGCTGTTCAATGCTCCATGAACATCACGGAGCATTTGTCAACCCGAGGGACATAACTAGGAACTCGAAATGACCATACGGGTCCCGAAAGCCGCTTCTTAATATCCTCTCACGAACCCGAACTCCGATGGTACCCGACCTAAGTCAATTTTTGAGAAATACCTTGCCCCTACAACCGGTCAAAACAAGTCATCTATTCGGGAAGCTGTAATTTGCCTGGAGAGACTTTATTCACCGCGCAATCTATACACATACGTAGGAGTCATCCTTTCTGGCTAAATAGGACTCGGTGCGCGCCACAAAGAAGTACTTTACTGACAGTCTTTTTTATTCATGGGTGGATTCCTTCAACCTGGCTTCCTTCAACTCTCGGCTCTCGCCAGAGCCATTCTCGTACGTAGGAATAGATATGGGCCGAGCACCGGTAACAAATCAATTTCAAAGTCGATTTCCTATTCGGGGAATGCCAGTAGCTCATTCTCGAATACATCTGAACCATTAACTACCGGAATGGATCAAGAGAGTTGGAGATTCTCACAACATCCCGAACTCGACAATATGATAAGTACATCTTTTCGCTATCAATTTTCTCGCCCGAAGATAGAAAATAAACCTACCTTTGGCGTAGCCGCACCGCCTTTCCACTCCCATACAACCTCCCCGGAAAGTGGAATCTGATGCTCTTGGTCCAACATTCAACATCAAGTACATAACATGGCGCCAACCAATTCCATATACCCATAATTGCATCAAAATCAATCATTTCTAGTTCTATCAAATTCGCTAAAGCCCGACGACCAACAACTTACCGTGCATCCTCGATAGACCCTATGGGCTATGATATCATCACCGACGGTGTATACTTGAAAAAAGGTCGCTGAAGTGATTCTCGGCGCAACACCGAACTTTCAAGCCACTAATGGGGCAGGAAAAGATAAGATGTGCGTGGATCCTCGGATCTATCAAGACATAAATGTGAGTGAGAGCAAATGTCCTTCATTTACCACAGAGCTTGTGTTGTTGTGAATTGGTTATTGGGAATTATCTACCTATTTTGATCGATTGATGATGCTAGACGTGAAATAGTGAAAAGACTATCGATTATGAATTGTTGTTGAAAACCGTGTTAACCGTAAGCATTGTTAGCTAAGTCAAGCACGCTTTCTAGCATAGTACCACAATGGAAGAAACCCCACCTGAACACATATCAAGCAGGCTGCTGGCCGCAATGTAGGCCTAAACTAGTAAGCAAGCAAGCTTTTAACCATGAAATGGTTTACATTAGATTGTGTTTTGATTAATCACATACCTGTCACCACATCCTAAGAACGATTCTTACTCCCGTCAGTCCTGGGTAGCTACAAGTGCGATCTATACCTAAGAGATTTCTGAGCTAGACTCCCCGATCTCGCCGCCTCACAACTGAATCGAGGGCCCACGCGTCGCCGAGACGCTGGCACGATCATACCTCAAGATCCTATCATGTCGGTCCCGATCACCCGACTCCCGGCCGGATAATCTCATCCGATGACCCTTCTATCCACAGTGTATAACATGTCATGGAACCATACATTTACGCCTCAGAGTGACGGATCACAGACAGTGGCAAAGTAAGACAAGCTGAATCTACTCGCTCTACCTCTCGCCGTGACCTCGCGATCAGGAGCTCTGTCGGGTCCTAGCTAACCTCGATGACCAGATCCACTCTTGCCGCCGTTGTGGGGGTGGGGGTCTCGGGTGTCCGTTTCAAAATCGTGGCCGGGGTCCACCCCGACTCGCCCATGTCACTAGCCTGCCCCGCGCGCTTCCCATCTCGCCATCCTTATCTCCTACTTCTACCGTTTGATCCCTTCAATATTCCCATCAAAAGTTCAGATGCAGGCATATCCATGTCCTTCACAGAGTGGATGTAATATGTGCTCCCACATATTCTCGGATTCAAATTTCTATAATAAACCGATGCGCCCTAATGTACGGTATTCACAAAAGTCGGGCAGAATAGTCGAACCTCATAGCATACTCCCGAACACTCATCGAATTCCTTGCTCTAGATGTAACAATCGGGTCAACCTGTGCCTTTCGACCTCCCGTGGTGTGCAAGTGATCCGTAAAAGCCCCGAGAAGCCGGGCCAAGCCTGAGGAACATCTCGCCATCAGACCTCCCAACTCTCGTACCACAACACTGCTATGTCCCCGTAGATGGAATATCACTAACTCAACCGACTCGCAAGTGTAGCATGCATCAACCTCAAAATCAACCGCATCCGGTCCAAGAAGTCTCGAGGGTCCTCCGCCCGATCCATTCCGTAAACCGCGGGGACTCAAGGCGAGGAACTCGAACCTCGAACTACTCGCCCGAGGATTCTACGACCGTGCGCGCCACTCGGCCGACGATGTGCATCCATCATCCGGAAGCAGCATAACAACAAACACTCCTAACCTCCCGATTCGATGGTACCGGTATGGAGATCGGGCTGAGGCGTGCTTCACATTTACCTCCTGCCGCTCCCGACGTGGTGAAGTGGTGGCCGGGAGAACGAGATGAAGTCTCCTATCGCCCTTAGATCGGCCGACTGACCGAGGCACCCCGCTAGTGCCTTCCCCCGCCGCAACATCCAATCTTCTACCACCGTGATATGTCGCGAGTCCGTCATCTCTATGACAAAGAATATGGTAAGCTAGTGGACTCAACCCTATATGGTACAACTCTATAGCACGACCGGATAAGAAGAAAGAGTAACCATTCTATCATACCTTGCAACCTCCGCCTATAGAATGTGGGGCACATAACACATCCATAACAAGACTCTACTTAGCATGGGCCAGCGTGACTCCTCGGAATAATGAATCGCTTCGATAATGCTTGTCACGCGCCGCCTTGGGAGACATGATCGGCACTGCGCCCTACTAGTATCCGAATTGATTCTACTGACCGAGCCTAAGCACTCGGTGCAAAAAGCTTACTCCTAAATCAAAAATAATGGGCTATATCTTGGTCAGAACACAATCCCCTACTGATAAGACCTATAGCCACCTATAAAAAAAATCGCCTAGCGTAAACAACAATAACAAGGAATCCCATGCGCTCTATACACCACCATGATGTCTAGTTATAATCGTAATAAACCAATGTTAAGCTAAACTATGGCCGACAAGGACGCTAACTAACAAGCTAAACAAGGCCCCACACCTAGCTAACATGTAAACTAAAGCCACATGTGCCCCACACAACCAATAAAATCCCAACCACAGCAAAAAAAGGAAACAACTGCAGTTACTTTATGAGTAATATGATGGTCGATAAGGTCTCGACCTACCCATAAACTCGTACATAATCAAAAGGAAGTAAACCTTCTATCTACAAGATCCTAAGAAAGGAGCTATCTCGTTCTCGGTGATTCCGTCGAGAGCTGCGTGACTTGTTCGCTTCATCCGCATTCCTGTGCAAGTAATGCAAGCCACTTCCGTAAAGGGTGTTAGTACAATGCATCGAATATGTAAGGTGATAACTGTAAATAATCGAAATAAAGGGATAAAACCGAGAATAATCTGCGAATGAAGGAATAGAGATCATACCCGAGTAATAGAACGTCTTACTATCTAACTATCAATTACTAAAGCAAACATAAACCTTACCTCGGCCTCCATGTTTAAGATACAACCAACACAGAATAACCCACCCGGGGCCCTTATGTAAGCCCCGGGTGAGTAAGATCATTTATATACCCCTATCAAGGGTCACACCGGGTCAACTAAAGGCTACAGCCCATCCTACCAATCCCCGTATCCGCAAATCGAGCCTGCCTGGCCTAATCACTATATCGTGTCCGAGTTCAGACTTCGATATTCCACTCTGTGCATTAGGCTCAATCAGGTGGTATATAAGGCCAACCACGTACATGGATCTCGAACCCCATCTTCACTCGATGCATGGCATAATCGCTTCTGCAGTGACGTCATCTTCCCGCGAGTCAACACAAATTTCCACAATCCCTGGGCCTGGGCCACGAAGGCTATACATGCATAATCCACCCCAAACTAATATGGAATACCGATCTCGCCTAATAACAACACTAATCATAATAGACATTCTTCTAGTAATCTTACTCGATTTCAAAGTGAGTCATTATGCTAAGAAACTAACTTGCCAAGAGAGACTACCTTAACATACCTTGCTTCGTTGATTACGCTTAATCAAGGAAGCTAGCTCATATTCAATCAGTTCTTCTCAACCGCAATTGTATTATTAGAGGAATGAAGCTAATTTCAAGATTAAATTTGAGAAAATGATAACTTTATATATAAATATAACTATATTTCAAATTGACAAGATCACTGCATCGAAAAACTCATAATTTCTCGAGAATCTAGAATGGAGAAATGCTTACTTTAAGCCTGTGATCGTATTAACACTAGTTTGGAGCAATTCCAACAACTTTAGCTCGGGCAGATTACGATTCGCCGGCAATTTTTTGCGAAATTAACTCCGTGCAACGTTTCTATAGCCTTATACCTCGACAATCTCGGCTAATTCAATCGTACGGCGCTTCGTGGAATAAATGGATGAGCTTAACTTGGCATCTCCGTGGTCTCCGAGTTTGGCCGTATATATATTTTAAATGAAATAAAATCCAAGGAGGGAACATATATATACTGAGGCGATGGATGAGGGTACTTGGCACCTTAACCTAACGCGCCGAGAGGCCTGGGGAAGGTGGCCACTGAGCTTAACTCGCGTGAGGCCGTGCTGACGCTGCCCCTTGGGTGTACTGTCCGGCCTTCTCCCGTGCGGTCCCGACTCCACACTCGTTCTCGACCTTTCCCTACTCCCTTCGCACGTTTGTATTCTAAAACTCTTAATCAACGCATGCTAGGCCGCCTAAATGATTAGAAACTTAAGGGGTGTAACAATTCACCCTCCCTCTTGATTATCAACTGAAAGATTAGAGCAGGTCTCCTTCGCTTAACCGCAAAGTGAGAAAAAGATCACATGGCGACATATCAAATTTCTGAAATCCTTCACGATGGACACTCATCATCAAGACCTCCCGTATTTCAATGGACAACACTACTCTCACCGAAGGAATGTTTCAAACTTTTTGTGAAAGCAAATGATTTTCAAGCATGGATTGTGATCAATGAAAGTTCCTAAGCCCATTTCTCGAGTATCTGATCCCACCAAACATATCCGAAACCTTCGCTTACTCCCAACAAGAAAGTAATTCAAAATAATGCTAGAGATATTAGTCTGCTTTATTGTGTAGTGAATGGAACTAAATACAACAAGATTTCAACATGCGATACTACAAAGGAGATGTGGGATAAGATTGAGGTAACTTATGAAGGCACCACAAAAGTGAAGGAGGCTAGAATTAACGCTACTGGTGAACGAATATGAATTGTTCAAGATGACAGATGAAGAAAATGTTGAATCCATGTTCTCTAGATTCAAGAAGATCGTTGGAGAATTAAAATCACTGCATGGTGTACTTAAACAAGTATGCAAGTTCTAAAACTCCTTAGAAGTCTCGCCTAAAGCCTCGAGAAACAAAAGCCACAACCTTGAAGATCGAAATATAGAAAAACTCTCCTATGACGAACTCAGAGGAAATCTGATGGACTACGGTTGTAAACCATCTCACCAGATATTCCAAAGATGAAAATAATAAAATAGTAGTCTTTAATGTCATACAACATGAGAACGAAGGAGGAAGAAGATAGAGACAGTGAAGAACTGGCTCTAATCAACCGAGGAGTTAGACACATTCTTCGCCAACGGCCACAAAAGCCCTGGGCCTAGATATCTAAAATGAAAATGAGGGCCGATGTTATCATTGCAAAACCTGACACATAAGGCAAAACCGGTCCCGAATCAAGAAAAGAAACTTTCGTAAAAGCAAAAAACCCATAGGAGCATAGAGTGATGAAGATGTCTCCGATGAAGAAATAGAAGAAGCGCTAACATCTATTTTATGTATTTCAAAGGATCAAGCGAGGTAAGATCAAATCTCCGTAATAAGTGTCAAGAACTTCGTGATTCTCTCGGATCTTGTCACGTATGAACCTAAACTTATTGATGAATATATTAAACTTGCTAAATAAAAAAAGGACCTAAAATTCTTCTTGAAGTAACTCAAATTAGCATAATTTGCTCAAGAAGAGCTAGGTGAAGTCAAGATGCAATTAAACAAAGATTAAGAAATCACCTAGTCACAAATTTCGCTCAAGTCGAATAAAACACATTCTTCCTCAAGAGCCTCAACTAGTTTTCACTTTGCTAAATCCTTTTCTTCTCCCATATGCTATTAATGTAGGAAACATGGTCATAAGTCTTTTAATTATAAATTCTATTCTCGTGGAAAATGGGTGTGTAATAAAAGGAAACGACCTATGAAACCCTTCTACTAATCTCTACTGTGACCCAAGAAAATTGGGTACCTAAGAAAAATTAATCTTCTTGCTTTGGCAGTACAACCCAAAAGAAGTTATAAAAGGAAATGCGTGTAATTTGAGAAGCTTATGCTCTAGACACATGAATAGAACAAAAGAAAATTTTAGGTCCTTAAAAAGAATTGATGGAGGATACGCCGATGGTATACGCCAAAAGTAGGTGGTTGATGAAGGAGTTATCACTATAAGTCCCTCGTGTAACTTAATTAAAGTGTATCTTGTGAATGGACTAAAACAAAACTTGCTAAGCATCAATCAACTATGTGATGCCGGCTCAATGTTCTATTCAACGCTATCAAATGCACTATCAGCAATGCCTCCAGAAACATTTTTCTTATCGGTGATCATGTTGAAAACATTTATGTGTTAAATAATGTTGATCTCAAGCCACTTCTAGCTTGTCTTGGTACTGCCTCATAAATAATCCGTATCTCGGCACAGAAGATGGGCCATCTAGCATGCACACTATTGAAAAACTTTCTAAACTAGATCTAGTTCTTAGTTTTCCAAAATTAAATTTCTCTAATAACCCTATGTGTGATGTATGTCAACTGGAAAACAAACCGCATCCTCCTTTAAGCCTAAAGACATCGTGAGTACTTCTAAATCCCTTGAACTTCTTCATATGGATCTTAGCCCTACCAACCGGCTAGTATTGGTGGTAAGAAATTTTCTTGTCATTGTTTGAGATTTCACGATTCACTGGGTCATGTTTTTAGCTCATAAAGATGAATCCTTCTCAAATTTCAAATTTTTTTGCAAAAGGGTTCAATGAGAAAAGGGACATTTTATCTCATCTGGTCTGGCCAATATGGAAGGGAATTCAAAAATCGGCCGTTTGAGAAATTCTATAACGCCAGGCTATACTCAAACTTTTTCTCACTCGAACTCTCCAAGAAAATGGAGTCGCCGAAAGAAAAATCGCTTACTTCAGATACCGCTGTGACAATGGTCATGAGCAAAATCTTCGATCATTTTTTAAATAAGCCTGTATACCGTATGTCATATCCTTAATCGATGTTTCATTCGTCCCGTACTAAAGAAGACCCCTTACGAACCGGTGGGAAAGGAAAGAAGCCAAATATAAGTTACTTTCATCCATTTGGATCAAATGTTTCATCCACAACAATGGTAAGAACAATCTCTAAGTTTGATCCTAGTAGCGATGAAGGAATTTTCCTTGGATATGCACCACTGAAATAGCTCCTTAGGAGTTTTCACAAATGTATATTAACCGCGAGGAATCTATTCATGTTGTTTTAACGACTCTAACCCATCGACAAGTTTTATCGAGCATGATATAGGAGGATGGTAGAACTATCTCACAAACTTCTAAATCATCAGCAAAACAAGATCCAACCATATCTAAGGAAGAAAGAATCATTGAAATATCCAAAACCTCTCCTTCAAAGAAACCGCATCAAGAGGAAGAGAATCAAATGACTAAGGTCTTAAATATTCCAAGAGAATGGAGAAATAAACCGCCTACCCAAATGACTTTATCATTGGGCAATCAAATGCTCATCACGTATAAGATCTTCTCAAAAATCAATCATCACCGACATTGGTGTCTCAAATTGTACCAAAGAAAATTGATGCTTCTTATTGATGAAAACCCGATTTAAAGCGATGCAAGATGAACTAGACCCGCCCGAGAGGCCGCTTGGACTCTCGTCTAATGCCAGCCAAACGTATCCGTTATTGATACAAAAAGTGGGTCTTCAAAAATAAATTAAACGAAGAAGGTAAGGTTTAGAAATAAAGCCGTGTTAGTTGTTCAAGGTTATTCTCAACAAAATATGTATTGATTATTAATTTGCAACCATGTTCTGCCATGACCAAATCTATTTATATTTTATTAATCTATGCGCTTCTCTAAACGATTTAAAAATTTTCAAATGGATGTTAAAAGTGCTTTCTAAATGGACTTATAAAAGAAGAAGTTTTTGCCTTCAAACAATCCACCAAGTTTTTGTAATTCATCTGTACTACTGTTATTTTTAAACTCTAAAGCTCTCTATGGTTTGAAACAAGCTCCAAAAGTCTCGGGTATAAATATCTAAGCTCTTTCAATAAAACAATTTTTGTCGAGGAAAAATTGATAATACTCTTTTTATTCAACATTCTTCTACTACTATTTTGATTATTCAAATTTATGTAGATGATATTATATTTTGGAAGTTCGCGCTACTCTATGTAAGAATTTCTACGTATTTAATGACAGGGAATTTGAAATGTGCAGCATGATGGAGAGTTGATATTCTTTTTTGTGTCTTCAACCACTGATCAAGGAACATTCATCAAACTAAGCATATGAAGGAGCCGATAAAAACTCGGTATGGAAAAGGAAAAGCTATTGGAACCCCAACGAGCCCTTCAACCCGCCTTGAAGAATGACTAAATAGGAAAAGTATCGATGAAAAAGCTCAGAGGAATGATTGACTACTGCATTCATCGCTTAGTCGAATTTACATCATGTTTAGTGTGGGCGTGCGTATTTCATGAATTCTCTAAAGAATCCCACCCGACCGTAGTAAAACAATATCATTCATTATCTCACTGAACTCAAGATTATGGTCTATGGTATTCTTATTCTAATTTTGATTTAATGGACATATTCTTGATGCATTTTGCAAGCGAGTTCGATTTAAAAGCACTAGTGGATCATGTAATATTCTTGGAGAAACTCTCACTTCTTCGCAAAGCAAAACAAAACTCGTAGCACTATCTACTACAAGAGGCGTAATTCCGGCCTGAAACTCGTGGAGCACAATTACTTACGGATGTTACCGCTGTTAGACTATGATATAAATTATGAAAGCATCTCTATTTTGTGTGATAACACCAAGGTAATTAGTCTTTCTAAATATGTTGTGCATCACTATAGAGAAAAGCATATAGTTATTAAACATCATTTTATTCGAGATCATGTTGAAACGGAGATTTTTTACTAAAATTTGTCGAATTCTGGAAAATCGCCTAGTTGAGATTTTTACTAAACCCCTTTTAAAAATCATTTTTGTTTTTTAAGAAAAAGTCTTGGTGTTATTTCCTCGTTATTTAATCAATTTCTCTTAAATTATGTGTGATATTTCTTTGCCTAAATTAACTCTTTTTGAATTTATTTCTCGCCTTAATTAACGTGCTTAAAAACCTACTTCTTCCCTATTTAAATCCCACCATTTCGCTTCCTAGGTCATTATTGTTGTGTTTGTTCCGCATGTCGTCCTTTCACCGTCACCTCTTCACATCCCTCTCATCTATATCTCCTCCCTTTAAAATCATATCCTCGTAATTCTTCCCTGTCAAATGGCGAAACTTTGTTCATAATGCTTGTCGCTCAAGAAAAGACTTAAGTATCATCCTCTTCTCTCGGGTCCCAAGTTGTGCCTCTAATTCATCCTCCTCAAGAGTCACTCCTGACTCCTCTTCTATTCTAATCAAATAACCTCCCAGTTCTTTATCTAAGAAAGAAAATCTTGATTCTCCTCTTCATTTGACCTAGAAGACATGCAAAAGTTTTTGAGTGTGTCCGGGAAAAAAAGGAAATTTCGTCTCAAAATCGCTCTTTCGCTCATGGCGTAGCACCGCCTTGCCTGCCTTGAAGCCTCTCACTGCTCCATAAGCCATATTTTCTCCTTTCAAGGGCTAGATAATATTTTCCTTCGCCGTGCTAATGAAGCATTTCAAGATCCCATCCGCATGTTCTATGAACCTTTCAAAGAAAATAGTGATCTTGAAACCCTTTTTCTAGGCATTATAATTGTTCCGACTCAAAACCCTCTTTGAAAAAGTCTTCAACTCTCACTAATCTGGAAACATTCCCTTCTTCATCTAAGTGGTTGGTCCTAAGATTTTGAGGTATCTCTCGATGAAGCAAAGCTATTCATCATAAAGATGGTACGATCTCTCTCGACTTTAGCTCGCTTCGAGAATCGCATCATAGCACACATTATTGCATCCAAACCGCTTTCCCTCGAAAAGGATCTCTTAGAACTCCTGGCCAAACAGAGATGTGTTTGTCGTAGGTAACGCTTGAGGAAGCGTAAAATAGAATGGTTTGAATGGTTACTTGTGTATATGTTTGAAAGCTATCAAGTCACCAGTAGCAATGCCGTTTTCCCTATGGAATGCTTGTGAGTCGAATCATCAAAGCTATAGGTGGATGTCTCTGAAGTTCCTCAGAAAGAAATCACTTCACCTATAATGATCGTATTTTTTGCTAGTATGGGGCAGCATTCTGATGAGGATCGGGTCAAGAAGGCAAGTTTTAAGACCAAAGCCAAAATCTCCACCGTTGAAAGCCGTAATAATGTTCCTCCGCCCGTTCTTTCGAACAACTTAAAGATAAATACAAACTCTGGGTGCAAGGTCAGACCGCACAAGAGCAATAATCGCTGGCTATCTTAACCTCAAATGTAGCCGATCCTAAGAATCGCTGACCCTCATCCTAACATAAAGGGGTTAAGTTTTTCAACAAGGTTCTCGACCTGCTGACTCACTCGGGAACGCTCAAGTTGAATATCCTCGACAATGAACTTCATGATCACTGCTCAAAACTCCTACTCCTCTTTGTCTACCCGTATTGATAAATCCTATCACTCTTTCCGAGTGTATCATCAATACACTCAAATATTTTCGTCGCCTCGATCTTTTGTTTTTACCTCTCTCCCCGCCCGCACGGGCTTATGCTTTGACTTGTTCCCTTTTTATGATGAAGGGGGAGAATATAACCATTCCTGTTTTCTCGCTTTTGTTTATGTTGGTGAAATGAACAATGTTTTGTCTTGTGGATATCAAATGTCTCCGTTTATCACTGCTATGTTCTTTATCACCGCTCCTCTAGTTTTATTTTAAAATTGTCCTTAAGTTGTGATCAAATTATAATATTCTTTTATAATGATCTCCTCACAACTTAGTGTTCGATTAGCTTTAAGTATAGGACTCTTAAATTCAGGGGGAGGAAGCATCAAGCTAGGGGGAGAAATCCAGAAAAATTCTCTCAAACAGGAAAGTACCCCCTAAACAACTCTAAATTTATGCCATCATCAAAAAGGGGAGATTGTTGCACTAATATGTTTCAATGATGACAAAAATTATCACAGGATCAATAAATCAAGGAACATATCATGATGTTTTTAGGAGAATATAACTCCAAAAGGAAGGAAACTAATTAAAATTTAGAGAATCTTTCCATGAATATTCCTACTGAATATAAGGGTTAAACAATGAAGGAATCACTCCCGATATCAACTGGCTGTCGTCCGCCTCAATCACTGCCGCTCAAAAGGAAGAAATCTTTTTCAAATCAATCAAAGCTCACATCTTTTTTTCATAGATATGACCAGAATAATCCCTTGATTATCCCGGATGAGTGGTAAAACAAGATCAAAAGGACTCGATCTTGTACTCATACAAAGAGAGTTCTTAAATACGGTCTGAAGACTAATTCCTTGTACAACTTTACCGATCAAAACTCACAATTCTGCTCTAATTCAATCATTATAATCCTAAAAGTATTATTGGAAGTGATTAAAAGATAGAAATAGCCGATCGAGCATAGGAGGGATCAGATTGTCATTACACTCACCATAGATTGGTGAACTTACTTTTGTAATCGTTGATAACTTGAAAGCTCAGCGGGAAACCCCTGAATCAAGGGTCTAGACTAGGCACCAAGGGTGATCTGAACCAGGATAAATCTTTGTGTCTTTATTTTCACGCTTTGAGATTGATTTGTATTATTGCTAATATTTCTCGCAGAATTGAGCCTTACTTATTCACTTCAATAATGAACGTGTTAATTTTTAAAATTCACCCCCTCCCTCTTTGATTATCAATGATAAACCACTTTATGAATGATCCATTTCTAATTTGGTTAAATATGAAATTGATAGAGGTGTCAAGTGTGATGGTGAAACTTGAGTTTAGGTATATTTTAAAGGATTGTTCCGAGGACGAACAATGGTTTATGCAGGGTAGTGATGTTGTACAGTATTTTTATGCCTCATTTTTTCATGTTTTTATCCATATTTGATCATATTTTTTGAGTTCATAATCCTTAATTTATGCTAACTTCATGTATGTGTGTGTTTTATGCGCTACCAAATGATTTGTTAATTTTGAGCAGAAACTAAACAAAATGGGCTCAAAATGATATATAAGGAATAAAGATCTCAGGAGTTGAAGGGCTTAGTGCTATGGCCGCGCCCGTACTGAAGTCCCAAACTTCATGTAATAAAACTGAAAAGGCAACTAACCTTAAACTTCAAAGAAATGCACTTCACAAACCTGGTGAGATGAGTGGCACCCCGCGCCTGCAGGTGCCTAGACTTAGAGAATTTGACGAACACCTTGGCGAGATAGAGGTGAAGCGCTGTGCCTTGTCCAGAGCTGAAATTGCTGGAACACTAAGTCTCGTGGAAGTAGATACATGGGTGACGCGGTCAGCCACGGAAGAAAGTGATGATTTTAAAGTTAAGTTTTAATGGTAGAAGCCTCATTTTTAGCGGCTCATCTATAAATAGAGGTCTTAGGTCACATCAGCGCTTTTGACTTTTTGGAGCAAGCTTTTACTCATTTTTACATTCCGTAGTTCATTTGTGAAAGTTTGTAAGTCAGCTTGGAAGGAAGACACAATTCTACAACTAGGTTTAATTTTTTACTTCGTATTTTTGTATGATGATGATTAAATATTTATTTTTTCGCCTTGTCTATGAGTGGATAAACTCATATTCTGTGGTTGTGGCCATGGTGAATAGTCGATTGTTTGAAAGACTAATTAAATTTGATTTTGATTCTTTATTTATGGTTGTTTATATTTATTTGTGTTAATTTATTATTTATAAGATTGATCACCTTCTAAGTAACTATTAATTTCAACAACTTGAAAAAGGGATCGAAGCGGTTAAAACCAAACACATGCAATCCGAAATTCAAAGACCCTTGAGCCCATTGGTGATAGGATAGAAGTTGAGGATAGGATATACCTTTCTAATCCCATTTAGTTGAAATACAAGTAGGCATAATCGTCACTTCATTGTTTCTCCTGCGAATTACATAGAGATAGGCATTAGGGTTCGTTAGCCAGTTCTGAATGCTAGGATAGTGGCAAGAAATGGGACAAGAATTTGCAACTATCAAACTATAGGAAGAATCATTCCATCTTAATTACGTTTGGAAAACTCAACTTGAAACCAAAACAAGTGTCATTTCCCTAATCTTTCACCGTCATTGAAATACAATCAAACTTGCAATTGTTTTAGTTAATTTTATATTTGAAGTTTTACTAGTTTAATTTCCAAACCAATCTTCATTTTAATTGTTTGGTAAACTAGTGAAAACAAAGTTACAACCTTATAACGCATTAAGTTGATGAGTCCCTTTAAATATTATCTAGACTTCAAATCCTATATTACTTCTTGATCACCACGGCGCTTGAGCACTAAAATGAATGTATGATTACAAGATTGAATAAAATTAAAATGACTATCACATCCGATGGAACCTACAACAGCACGCATAATATAAGATCTTCATTTTCTTGTTGTATGAAAGCAGTAAAATATATATATGAGAAATTTGCACGAAAAGTCTATTTTTCAATTCTTTTCAATTCTTGAAATAGCACATAACTAGATATTAATATATATATATTAAAATAAATAATTATGGAGAAAATAAAAAGTTGATAAATTGTATTTAAAATTTTAATTTTAATTAAATTACATGTTTTTTTTGTTTTTTTAAATATTTAATTCAAACTTATAAAACTATTCAAATTTTAACTATTTAATTAAAATCAAGCAAGCATATCTTCTATATGATGTATTATAAATGTGTTTTTAATTTTATATAGTATTATTTGTTATTATAAAATAGTTTCACTCTTTTTTTAATATGATAAAATAATTAACTAATTTTTATGAGCTTTTTCGTAATTTAACTTTTTTTGTATTTTTTAATAAATATTAAAAAATTCAAAATTATATATATATATTCATAATAAACTGCTGAAGTTTTCTTCGTCATTTTGAAAACGCTTAAAAAATCAAGTCCTTTTCAAAATATTTCTTGGAGAGTAGAACTCTTTCCAAGTGTTTCTACTAATTTAAAATCTTATTTCAAAAACAATCAATTCACTCTCTAATGACGAATAATAAGTAGGAGATTGGGGTTAGTCATTGTTGACCTTGATTGCAAGGAGGGGTTTCCTCACCGAACATGTTAAGTTTGAGGGTTTCTAGACTCAAAGCTGATGCACTACTTTAGAAGGGAATGAAGAGATTGGAGTGTCTAGAAGCTTGAATCGACAGTGTATTGTGGCAAAAGAGAGACTCTTTGACTAAGAGATCTTTTGAAAGAAATGGACATAGCTCCACTCGAGAACTCGTTGGATATGAGAAATAGTAGTATTCTCTGGTTGTTGTGTTGGTGTTTACATATATATATATATATATATATATATATATATATATATATATATATATATATATATTCTTCTAATGTAATATATTTAACATAGTTAAGAGAGTTAAAAGTGACTTTTAACATGAAACATAATTGAGAAAAAGAATGTCAAAAAAGAAGAAAAATAAATAAATAGTGTTCTAGGCCATAGAAAGGTACCACATCACCTTATCTATATTTTTTGCTATATATATATATATATATATATATATATATTACAGGTTTTTGTAACTGCATCACTACATTAATCACTGTAATAGTGAGTGTTGCAACTTTTTTGAGAGCTCCATATCTTCATTTTCTATCAGGAGATCAGCTAACAATTGAAATTTTGTATCAGCTCAGATTTATTATCTTCTCGAGTGCTACTTTTGCCTCCTTCACTCTCCTTTCTTAGTGAGAAACGACGGTGTCTCATTATACAAACTGATAGCAGAAGCACTGAGTAGGAAAAAATACCACACCCAACAAAACTCCACCACCATACATTTAAAATATTATGGGATACAACTAGATTTTTGCCACAATTCGTCCATATATGAGCGTGTAGAAGAAAGCAAATGATGTACACTCTCAGGCATCTCCTATATTAATCACGTGGAATATGATGGGAATTACTTGCACCAATGTGAAATTGAGTTGCTACATTAAATAAAAATACTTATAGGACACATAAATGAACATATACATAGAAAGACCGTAGAAGCACCAACCTGATAGTGGAACTCCACGACACATCCAGTAATTTCTAAGCCAATGACTTTTAAAATATCAGTCGCAAATGTAATCATTAGTATACTTCTAAAAATTACAGGTATCGATCCACAAATAAGTATCAATCTTCAGCCCAAGAATAAATCAATCTATATGAAGCCCATACAAATAGAAGGGTCGAGAGGGAGACAAACATTTATGAAAAGAAGCAACAAGATGTCAGCATAAGCAAAAAAATATCTAATGCATTAATAAATAAATAAGTTTCATCCAAATTTGAATTTTCATCTAAGAAAATTAAAGATAAAGTCTAAAAATGTACGTTAATAGTACATCTCTTATCATAATATATTCAAAACTTTACTTCAAAAGCCACATTGAATGCACAAAATAATTAATTAGAAACATGTCAATTCAAAACTCAAAGTCAATTTAAATTAATTAAACTGAAGCTATTAAGCTTATAATGAAAGCAATAATACACATTGGAAGACATTGAAATCAAGTTAGATAAAGCATTTCTATTTGACAAAATAAATTACCTATACAAATAATAAAGAAATAAGTGAAAAATAAAAGAAATAAATAATTACCATGATGAAAAGAGTTCCTACACATGAAAAACAAGAGTTATTCGTCCGCCAAAAAAATTGTAGCTCTAGAACATTAATCCAACTAATACATCTCAAATTGTACTTTAAAGAACCAAGAAGAAATAAGGCATGGAATGTATACCTAATTGGCTGAAGAAACATAGGCCCGAAGATAATTGAGTCTAAACCTAAATTCACAAGAATTGTTGCACCACGACATTTAATCAGTATAATTGATGAGTGTTGAACTTTATTCGAGAGCTCCCTGTCCTCATTTTCTATCAGGTGAGCTAACTTTAAAGTTTTGATTCTGCTTTAGATTTTTTTATCCTCTTGAGTGCTATTTTTGCCTCCTCCATTCACCCTTGCTTAGTGAGAAACTGTAGTATCTTATTAAGCACAATCAATAGCAGAAGCAATGAAAAGGCAAAAATGTCACACCCAACAAAACTCTAGCGCCATTCGTCCAAAAAATTGTGGGATGTAACTTGATTTACATCTTTTTACACTATGCTTCCACATATGTGCATGTAGAAGAAAGCAACAACATAGTTTCGGGAATCTCCTACATTAGTCTAATAGAATATGATGGAATTACCTATACCGGTCTGAATTACATTGGCAATAATGGATAAAATTAAGACATAAAAATGAACATATATATAGGAAGCATCGTTGAAGAACCAATTTGATAGAGGAAAACCACAGCACATCTAGTAATAGCTAAGCTGATGAATTCTAAATAACATTGGGAAACCAAATCGTCAGTAAACTTTCAAGAATTGAAAACCGATCCGTAACAAGGACTGATTTATGTCGTAAGAACAGGTCATTTATGAGAAACTCATATAGATGGGGCGTATGAGTAGAGAACACCATGGCGAATGTAAGGCAACATATAAGCACATAATATCTAATACATTAATAAATAAATAATTTTCATCCAAATTTATATTTCCATTTAAAAATTAAAGATAAAATCAAAATATGCACATAAATAGCACGACCTTACCTGCAAGATATTCAAACCCAATTCATTTGAAAATCTAATATTGAATGCAGAGAACAATTAACTAGCAAAGGTTAATTCAAAACTCAAAATACATTTATATTAATTGAAAACAAAGCTATTAAACTTATAAGGCTATGAAAGTAAATAAGATTAATTATTGAAAGACATAAATATAAAATAGAAGACAAATAAAAGAAATATAGAATATTCTCAAAGGGGAAGCATTTCAAACATGAAAAAATAAGATTGGTCTGTCGGTCGAAAAAGATGTATAGTTCTGAAATGTTAATCTAGCGACTCCAGCTCAATTTCACCTTCAAATAACCAAGCGAGAAGTGAGGCATGCTACGTATAATTAATACACTGAAGAAACAGATCCAAAAAAAGACATTGAGTCTAAGCTCAAGATGTGCTATAAATATTCTACCATTACATTAAGCAGTATAAGTGGTGAGTGTTGCATCTTCTTCTAGAGCTCTCTGTCCTCATTTTCTATCAAGTGAACTAAATATTGAAGTTTTGCATCTTCTTCAAATCTTGTTATCCTTCTGAGTGCTACTTTTGCCTCCTCCGTTCTTCCTTTCTTAGTGAGAAACTGCAGTGTCTCATTAAGCACAACCGATAGTAAAAGCACTGAAGAGATAAAAATGTCGCATCCACAAAACTCCACCACCATACATTTAAAAAATTGTGGGTTGGAGCTAGATTTACATCTTTTGCCACATTGCTTCCACATATGCGCATGTAGAAGAAAGCAAACAATGTGGTACTCCGCATCTCCTATATTAGTTCCTGTGAAATATGATGGGAATTACCTGCATCAATGTGAATTGAGTTTGTATATTGAATAATAATACATATAGGGATGCAAAAAAAATATATACATAGAAAGAGGTAGAAAGACCAACCTGATAGAGGAGTCCAACCCACATCCAATAATTAAGTAAGCTGATGAATTATCAAATACCATCGGAAAATCGAATCGTCAGTAGACTTTCAAAAATATAAGTACCCCATCCACAAATATGACTAACTTGTGGGTCCCCAAGAACAAAGTTGTCATATCTTACATTCAGACGTAGCCAGTCAGGGCCCATTCCCGCTTGTTTGGGGCCTTCAGGCTGAAGCAGGGCTCAGGTGTGTCATATCTTTGCAATGATATCGCAGCCTGGGCTGTATTGGAAGCAGCTGCTGCAAGGCTATATCTTTACATGATATCGTGAGCCGTGTCCATTCGCTAGCCTCTGGGGCCCACACCTGGCGGCCCGGGTGTGAAGGGGGTGTTAAAGCCGGTTAAAGCCCCACACGGCTGTGAACACTAACGATTCGGCTTATACGACTTCGCAATCCTCACCTCATGAACAATGTGTTGAGTTAAGGGCCAAAAAGCGCCATATCTTTTACACTGTGCCATTTGGTAGAAACTCATATAGATAGAAGGTCCGAGATGGGGACAATGTTTATAAATAGAAGAAGCAATATATAAGCACATAATATCTAATACATTAATAAAGGAATAATTATCCAATTTATATTTCCATTTGAAAATTAAAGATACAGACAAAAGATGCACAAAAATAGCACGTACCCCAATTCTATAGGATATTCAGATCCAATTCATTTGAAAATCTAATATTGAATACAGAGAACAACTAACTAGCACATGTTAATTCAAAACTCAAAATATATTTGTATTAATTGAAAACAAATCTATTAAACTTATAAGGCTATGAAAGTAAATAAGATTAATTATTGAAAGACATAAATATAAAATAGATGACAAATAAAAGAAATATAGAATATTCTCAATGAGAAGCATTTCTAAACATGAAAAAACAAGATTTATTCATCGGTCGAAAAAAATATAGTTCTTAAATGTTAATTGTAGCGACTGCAGCTCAAATTTCACGCGAGAAATGAAGCATGCTACATATAACTAATAGACCGAAGAAACATAGATCCAAAGAAGATTATTGAGTCTAAGCCAAAGATTCGCTATAAATGTTCTGCCACTACATTAATCAGTATAACTACCAACTAGTGAGTGTTGCATCTTCTTCCAGAGCTTTCTGTCCTCATTTTCTATCAAGTGAGCTAAATATTGAAGTTTTGCATCTGCTCTAGATTTTGTTATCCTTTCTGAGTGCTATTTTGCTTCCTCCATTCTCCTCTTTCTTAGTGAGAAACTACAGTGTGTCTCATTAAGAATTACCGATAGCAGAAGCACTGGAGAGGCAAAAATGTCACACCCAATAAAACTCCACCGCCACGCGTTTAAAAAATTATGGGTTGGAGCTAGATTTGCATCTTTTTCCACATTGCTTCCTGTTAGATTATCGTTTTAATGACAACCTCATGCAGACCCATCCAGTGTAGGGAGAATCAAAATTTTCATCAAGGAAACTTTACACCAGAAGTTTACTTGATACACAAGGTCAGCGTAGAATAAAGAGGTACACAAAGAAGGCAGCATGGCATTGTGGCAGCCTAAGCATAGTAGGTCATATGTGCATTTATCATGAGAGTTTTCTTGTTGAGGTGAATAAGACTCTCTTTACCCATTGATAAGAGTTGGACAACAAATAGGAGGGAAAACTCAACAACTCATTCATTCGTAAAATTAGACCTTGGACCTATTGCTTCTTCTTCTCTCCAAAAGGCAGCCATTGTTTCCTTGTTTAAAAGCAAGGATTGGCTAACAGCTCAAGTTCGGTACGCCATCAATGAAGAAGGTGCAATCAAAAAAGATAGAAAAACTTGTCATTTATACAAGTTTGTTTTCTTATTTTCTAAAGGTTGTTTTCGTGTTTCGTCGACTAGGGTTATTTACATTTCGGCTAGAGTTAGCCTTGTATTTTACTTGAGTTTTAGTGTCAAGTAGATGACATTGTTGTCATAGCTCTAAGTCTTGTAATAGAGTTGTTGCTGCAGATCAGGAGGTTAATCTCTTAGCCAGGTTGAGTTGTAATATTGTTGTTTCGCATCTAGTAAAGGAAGTTTGAGAAATCCTACGAGGTAGGTCGTGGTTTTTTATCTCCTGTGAGCAAGGAAGTTTTCCAATGAAATATCGTGTGCCATCTTCTTATCGCCTTATTTACGGTGTCCGTGTCCTCTGTTTCAGTGTAACCCGACAGAGGGACCAGGTTCATAGTACCTAATGGTCGACCCATACAACTCATCAATTGGTATCAAAGGTAGTTCTTTTCTAAAGGTTAAGGTCAAGAGGAAAATTCCCTTGCAGTAATATGGCAAAGACCACCGAACTGGCAGGACAGCCTACTATTAGACCCCTAGGTTCAATGGACAATACTACTGATGGTGGAAGACTAGAATGCACGATTTTATTATGGCCGGTGATGGAGTTATGGGATGTTGTCCTACGGTCCTTATATTCCTAGCCATATTTAATCGGTGAGATCAGCAAGATCTGCTCCTAAGACGAGGAAGGAATATAATAACAAGACAATAAAAACTTATTGAAAAGAACATAAAGGCCAAGCAGTTCTTCTGTCTGTGGTATAGGTCCTATGAATACACTTATTTCACCGGAGATGCCTAAAGAGATTTGGGACTGCTTTAGAATGTCTGCTTAAGAACCAAACTACTAAGTCAAACAAATAAAAGTAGACATGCTCACCACCCAAGATGAAATGTTCTCTATGAAGGAAGGAGAGTCCATTCAAGCAGATGCACACCCGGCTCACTTCCATTACTAATAAACTTTATTGTCTTGGAGAGGTAATAAAGCTGCTGTGCTGGTGAGAAAAATTTTCGTTGTTCTTCCCAAGTCTTGGGAAAGCAAAGTCGATGCCATCACCGAGGCGAGGAATTTGGATATTCTCACTATGGATGAACTCATAGAAAATCAAAACCTATGAGCTCAAAAGGCAACAGACCAAAGTAGAAGTGAGCAAAAAGAAGGAAAAGGTTTAGCTCCCAAAGGAGCTCAAACAAGCTCTAGTGAGGAAGATGAGGATATTATTTACTCGACTAAGGTTTTCAAAAAATGACTGTAGAGGTTGGGAACTTTCAGTAGCCAGTCAAACAGGGACCCGGGTTCAAATGATCTCTGCCACAAACGTGTGGTAAACCAGTCATCACTTTATTAGAGATCGTCTAATGCATAAAGTGGACTACAAGAGTACCTCCAGAGCCAAATGCGTAAAAGCCCTGGAAGAAGGACCGGGTTCCGTATAAGTTCAAAAGAAGAGCCGCAATGACAAGCTTCTGGTCAAGCAAGCTCTAGTCAGTTGTGGAAATTCTTTCTGATGAGTCGAGCATGATGAAGTCGAGAGGATGCTTCAATGATGGCTATGGAGGATGATGATTCACCCTTCCTACCATGATGTTTGCTTTCGCTACGTACTCAAATGCAAGAGTGCAGTATGAAGAAGAAGAGGTAACTTCTTCCATGATATTAAGGTTAACTTCAAAGATGAGAATTTGGAAGGAACTAAGATCATTAGTTTGCGTATTAATTGACTCATTCTATGATCTTACTAAAGAAAAGGAAAGTTTGAATCATGCATTGATGAACTTGAGTCTCGAAAAGAAAATCTTAGTCACTAACTGCCCGGGACAGAGGAAAACACGGAGTTACGAATGAGCAGCACAACTTGGCTGGTGCTGGGAAGCCTAGTGACATGAGAAATGCTCAAAGTAAGTTGAGAAAGATTTAAAAAGGCGAGATAAGCTTACCTTAATAATGAAAAGAAATTCTCGAGCTTGAGAAAGATGTGATCCACCTTAAGGCTAAGCTGAAAATTCTCTAAGGGATGCTTCTCATTATTTGGAAAACCGACCGGGCAAAAATCACCCCGTGAAGCGGATTGGATACAAGAAACTATCCTCCATATAATCCCCATAGTAAATATGGATCCAATCCTCATAACCTCTGCTATGTGTACCCACTATGGAAGAAATGGCCGTACCTTAGACCTCGAATGTGTTTCTAGGCAAGTCATGTAAGAAGGCCGTGATCAAGAAAGAGAAATCGTGGACCATCAAGGCACTTGGTCCCAAAATGTTCAACTCAAAGCGGCTCCGAATGGTCTAAAGAAATCCGATTTTTCCTTCCTCCTGCCCTGCATTGGGAACTCAAGCTTAAATGGGTTCCCAAGTCTAATCTGTGGATTTGTCTCACAGAAGAAGCCGAGGAGAAAGCAAATAAAAAATGGTACATAGACAAGGGATGCTCAAAACATATGACTGGAGAAATTGAGAATTTTCTCTCACTCAAGGCGTGTCAAGGATGCTCAATGTCCTTTGGAGATGGCAAGAAGGGGGAAATATTGATGATAGAGGGAAATATTCGGTAAAATTTTGTATGAACAAGATCGATTGCGTATATCTTTACTAAAGTTCTCAACAGTGGACCAAGCCGAGAAAAATAAATTAAGGTTGGGTTTGATCAAATGAATTAATTTTCTTCTTCTCTCTCTAAAGTTTTGACTCTTGTATTGGCTATGATCGTACGTGTATCCTTGCTAGTTTGTTGTTGATGTCCTTAACTTAGCTTTCATACCTTCCTGTGTATACACGCATTATGGATGCGAGAAAGGTCGAACTTGGCAAAGACAAAGAACTATGCACAACTTATTCAATCTCATAAGGGGACCAGTCCTACTAAAGTCGGCATTACTTCTTCACTTATGAACAGACAGGGAAATAATCCGTGAACCGCTATCTCGCATTTTCTTCTGCATTCGATCACACTCGCCTTTTCCCCTCACCTCCTTCTCACCAAACGTCTTCTTTATTAGACACGTCTCTCTCTCGTTAAAACTCATTACCTATCACCCTTTCTCTCTCACTTTTCAAAACTCCTCTCTCGCCAAAAGGAAAATCACTCACTTCTCTCTCTCCCCCATCTTCGCCTTCAACAAAACCCTTTCATTCTCTATGTAACTCTCTTCCTCTCTATCCCGCTCCCGAATGGCGGCATTTGTTTGTTCTCCCGCCTCCTCGCCTTGCATGAGTCGAAAGTTAGAGAATTCTACCATGAATGAGTTTGCCGCGAATGGGACCGAGCCAAGCATAAAGTTAATAGGTCACCTTTCTTTGTAGAGGATACCAGCACTACCTTCCGGCGTACCTCGCTGTAGGATCAAAGTGTGGGAAGGTGAATGTGCGAAAAGAGAGTTCATCTCCCTTATTGTAAAATTGGAAAATATTAATGGAACGTGTTCTTAAGAAACAATGCAAGGGGGAATAATGTTGATTTTTGAGTTCATAAACAAGGTTCTTCTCCCAAGAGCCGAGAAAGGAATTGTTGGCTCGGGATCGGGCAGATTTGTTCTTAATGAGGCCCTCAAGATTTTCAACATGTTAATTTGGCCGATGTGATGATGGAGCACATACAAAATTATGCATGTGAAGGATGGTAAACACCCCGCATACTCGGTTTCAACAAGGTCTTCGGTGCTCCTTCAATATTGAATGCTTGGCCTCGGGGATCACTGGGTCAAGACATGACCAAGAAGTTGCTTCATGACCTCGAGACATTCAATGACCGTATCTCAAATTTTACCAAAATTATCCCACCATGATCATCTCCCTCCCCCGCCCTTCTCCTTACCTATGCCCCCGCTCGACGCCCCTCTCATCTCTTTGTTACCTCGTTTTCGCGCTTATCGCTTTTATTTTTCTCAACTGCTGTCACTAGTGATGTTGTAATGCTAACCCACTAAATGAAGTTGTGTTTGAGCCAGACCGTTCCTATTGTTTATTTTCCTCGCTTTCCTTATTCTCATTCATGCGTTGCTGCCTCAAAGGGCCATGAGTTAACTTTATCTTTGCACTCTTGTCTGGGTTTACCTGTTTTTTTTCTTTTTTATGATGCCAAAGGGGAAGATACTCGGATGAGGGGAAAGAAATGATGAATGTCTTAGAGACAAGGGGGAAGAAAATGATGGAAGTATGGTGATAGGGGAATACACTTCAGAAGTCCTGGTTTCGTAAACCGTGCAAAGAAGGATGGAAGGTTGTCATCATCAAGGGGGAAATTGTTGCATTGTTGGTTTTAATGATGTCAACTCATGCAAAGGGACTCATCCCTCTGCGGCCGGTATATAACTCCAAATTTTCACTCAAGTGGGAAAACTCTTTACAAACAGAAGTTTACTTTATGGCAAAGGTGTTGGTGAGAATGTTAGGCGCAAGAAGGCAAACATGGAAGCATTGCAAGCAGCCTTCAAGCATAGCAGGTCATATGTACTTCGCCAATGAGAGTTTTCTTGTTGAGGTGAACAAGACTCTCTTTTACCCATCGACAAAAAGAGAGCTGACAAACAACAGGTAGAAAACTCAACAACTCATTTCATTTAGAAAATTAGACCTTGACCTATTGCTTCTTCTTTTCTCTCCAAAAGTGGGCAGCCATTGTTTCTTTGTTTAAAAGCAAGGATCGGGTTACCGAGCTCAAGTTCGAGGCCGCCATCAACGAAGAAGAAGTGCACTGAATAGATAGAAAACTTTGTCATTTGTACAAGTTTGTTTTCTCATTTTCAAAGGTTGTTTTCGTGTTTCCGTCGACTAGGTTATTGGACATTTCTGGCCAGAGTTAGCCTTATACTTCAAACTCTGAGTTTTAACAAGATGACATCATTGGCCATAGTCTGGGGTCTTGTAATGTAGTTGTTAAGCAAGTGGGATTAAGAGGTTAATCTCTTAGTTTGTGCTAGAGTCTTAATATTGTTGTCGTATCTAGTAGTGGAGTTTGAGAAACTTCTACGAGGTAGGTCGTGGTTTTTTACTTCCTATGAGCAAGGAGGTTTTCCACGTAAATATCGTGTGTCATCTTCTTACTGCCTTATTTACGTGTGTCGGTGTCCCTGCCAGGTGTAACCCGATAGAGGGACCGTGTTCATAGTACGGTGGTCGACCCATACAACTCATCACTTCCACATATACGCATGTAGAAGAAAGCAAACAACGTATATTTCTGGGCATCTCCTATATTAGTCTTGTGAAATATAGACGAGAATTACTCGCATCAATGTAAACCGCATTGGTATATTGAATAATAATAATATATATATATATATATATATATATAGGACATGAAAATAAATATATACATAGAAAGACTGTAGTAAATACTAACCTCGATAAGATGAGCCCCACGCCACATCCAATAATTGCTAAGCCGATGAATTATCAAATACCATCTAAAAACCAAATCGTCGCAGATTTTCAAGAATTGCAAGTATTAGTCCACAAATAAGGACCATGTTAGATTGCCGGTTTTGATGATGTCAACCCCATACAAGGATCAGATCCTCAGGCCAACGTGACACAAATTTGAACTCATGGGAAAACCTTTTACACCTGGAAAAGTTGCTTTTGGCAGCGAGTTGGTGAGAGCAACAGATGAAAGCAAAGGTAAAGAAATAAGCATATGTGCCACTTATAGGTCAAGTAGGTCATATGTACTTGACCAATAAGAGAGAGTTTTCTTTGTCGAGTGAACAACACTTTTTCCCTTTTTGTCCTCGACAACAAATTGTTGACAAACAAATAGGTGGACAAACTCAACAACTCTCTTATTCAAAAAAATACACCTTTGACCTAAAAGCTTCTTCTTCTCTCAAAAAAGGCAGCCATTGTTTTTTCTAAGCCAGCAAGGATCGGCTATCGAGCTCAAGCTCGAGGTTGCCATCAAAGCAGTTGCATTGTAATAGATAGAAAACTTGTGGCTATTGTACAAGTTTCAGGTTCCTATTTTCAAAGGTTGTGTTCTTGTTTCAGTTTCGCCAGAGTTAGTTGATATTTCGCCAGAGTACTTGTATTTCATGAGTTTTAGTCGAGTAGACGACATCAAGTCATTATTCAAGTCTTGTAATGTGAGGGTGTTACAAGTGGAGATTTGGAGGTTAATCTCTTAGTTTACACTAGAGTCTCGTAATCTTGTTGCTCATATCTAGTAGAGGAGTTTGAGAAATCACGAGGTAGGTCGCATTTTTTACTTCATGTGAGCAAGGAGGTTTTCCAAGTGAACATCGTGTGTGTCATCTTCTTACCCGTTTATTTACGTGTGTGTGTGTCTTTGTTTCGTGTAACTCCGATAGAGGGACCAGGTCCGAAGTACAGTGGTCGACTCCATATAACTTAACAATTGGTATCGTAGCCGGTTCTTTTTGTAAAAGGTTAACACTCTGTGAAAGATTCCTGCCAGAAAATAATACAAAGCACCACCGAACTGAAGAGGGATGATTTACTATTAGACCACCTAGGTTCAATGGACAATACTACGTATGGTGGAAGACTAGCACGATTTTATCATGGCCGAGGACAGCTGGAGTTATGGAATGTTGTCCTACATGGTCCTTATATTCCTGAAGGAGCGTAACCGGCGGGAGATCACAAGATCGATTCCTAAAGACGAGGAAGGAATATAATAATGTTGATAGAAAACTTATTGAAAAGAACTATAAGGCCAAGAAGCTTCTTGTCCGTGGTATAGGTCCCATGAATACAATCGGATTTCTGTACTTCGTGGAGATGCCTAAAGAGATTTGGGACTCGTCTTAGAAGAGTTCAGCGAAGGAACCAACCAAGTCAAACACCAAAAGTAGACATGCTCACCACTCAATATGAGATGTTCTTTATGAAGAAGTTGAGAGTCCATTCAAGAGATGCATACTAGACTTACTTCCATTACATATGAGCTTTACTGTCTCTGGGAAGTAATAAACCAAGCAGGGCCGGTCGAAAATTCTCGCGTTCTTCCAAGTCTGGAAAGCAAAGTCCATGCCATCACCGGCTTTATCTGACATTCTCAATAGGTCGGATGAACTCAGAAATCAAAACCTATGAGCTTAAAAGGTGCCAGACCGTGAAAGCGTAGGTGAGCGTATATGACAAGGGTCTAGTTCTCAAAGGAGCTCAAGTAAGCTTCAAGGAAGAGGATGAAGACATGGCATACTTGACGCAGAAGATTTCAAAATGATTAGGCGCAAAGGGCGCCTTCCCAAGCAGGTCAAGTTCTTAACAGGACCTCGGTTCCAATGATCTCTCGCGACAAATGTAAAACTGTGTCACTTTATCAAAGATCGTCCAATGCATAAAGTCGACTACAAGTGAGTATTCCGAGAACCAAGCAAGCGCAAAAGCCCTAAGAAGGACCTAGTCCCGTATACCCGTAAGGGAGAGCCGGGCAATTTGACAAGCTAGTCAAGCAAGCTCTAGCCGTACGGGGAAATTCCTCGTATGAGTCGACAAGGATGAGGGCCGGGAGGATGTTTAATGATGGCCGTGAAGGATGATGATCACCCTTCAAATACGATGTTTGGGCTTTCATGGCAAATTCGACGCAGATGAAGAAGAAGAGGTAACCTTCCATGACATTAAAAAGAACTTAAAGGATTATAATGTGAAATTATAAGATCATTAGCTCAAGGTGACACTGACTCATTCTATGATCTTACTAAAGAAAGGAAGGTTTGAATCAATGCATTGATGAACTTGAGTCGAAAAAGGAATTTGATCACTAATCCGTGACTAGAAGAAAATGTCAAGAGTTAGTCAATGAGCGTATTTATTTTCATTAAAAAGGGGGCTAGTGACTTGAGAAATACTCAAAGTGAATTGGAGGTGACTAAAAAGGTCACAAGACGAGCTCACCCTAATAATGAAAAGAAATTCTTGCGCTTCGAGAAAGATGGATCCAACCAGGCCTGTTTTTGAAGCTTCTTAAGTGGAATGTTTCCCTACGATCTTGGAAAAATTGATCAGCAAAAATCTAACCGGTGAAGGAATTGGATATAAGAAAATCTATCCTCCATATAATCCTCATAGTAAATATGGATCTAACTCCCGATAACTGTCAGGCACACACTTCAAGGAAGGAATGGCCACCTGCACTGACCGTTTCCGTGCAAGCCGCCTTAAGGAAGACTCTGTGAATAGTAAAGAAAAATCTAGGAACATCAGATACTCCGGTCCCAAAATGTCTCAACTCGTGCTACCCGAATGGTCTAAAAGAAATCTCGATTTTTCTTTTGTCTCTGTGATGGGGAACTCAAGCTCAAATGGGTTCCCAAGTCTAATCGTGATTTGTCCTTCCAGAAAAAGTGAGAGAAAGCAATAAAATGGTACATGGACAAAGGGTTTTCAAAACACATGACTCGGAGAAATTGAGAATTTTCTCACTCAAGGTACGTCAAGGAGGCTCAATGTCCTTTCGAGATGATGCTATGGGGAATATTACGATGAGGGAAATATTCGTGTGAAATTTTGCGTAACGTACATCAGATCAGACATCTCTACTAAAGCCCTGAATGAGACCGCTTTGAGAGAAACAGATTGGGTTAGTCGCTTAATCAAAATGAATTAATTTTTCTTTTTCTCTCTCTAATTTTTGACTCTTTCCGCTATGATCGCACGTGCATCCTTACCAATTTGTTATTGATATGTCTAACTCCGCCCATACCTTCCCGGGTATACACGCATGGTGGGTGTGAAAAAGGATGGAAATTGACAAGACAAAGACTTTGCACATCTTACTCAATCTCAAAAGGGACTAGGTCCTACCAGGTCGCAAGAGATATTTCTTGCACTTATGAAATCGTATTTTGGAAATAATCCATGAACCTGCCACTCCCGCTTTTCTTCCTAATTCCGATCACACCGCTTTTCTCCCCTCACCTCTTTCACCCAAATGTCTTCTTGATTAGACACGTCTCTCTACCTCTTTAAAACCCATTACCTCTCACCCTTTTCTCTCTTACTTTTCAAACTCCTCTCTCAAGCAAAAGGAAACCGGCCTCACTCTCTCTCTTCCCCATCTTCGCCCAACAAAACCCTCTCAACCTCTCGTAGAACTCTCTTCCTCTATTCTCGCCTCCCCTCGAATGGCGCATTTTGTTTGTTCCTCCGCCCCTTGCATGAGTTCGAAGTTAGAGAATTCTACCATGAACATGAGTTTTCTGCGAATGGACTCGAGTTGTTTACAGTTAATAGGGTCACCAAGGAATCCAGGATACTCAAAGACTCATTCTAAAAGGTACCTCGCTAGAGGATCTGGGGTGTGTGGAGGGTGAATGTGCGAAAAGAGAGTTCATCTCCCTTATTGTAAAATTGGAAAATGATACTGGAACCTTTCTTAAGAAACAAATGAAGGGGGAATACTCGCTGATTTTTGAGTTCATAAACAAGGTTCTTCTCCCAAGAGCGAGAAAAGAACCGTTGCCGGGATCGCGTATTTTTCTTAATGGAAGCCCTCAGTACTTTTCTTTCAACATATTAATCCGCCGATGTGATTATGGAGCACATGTATTAAAATTCATGCATGTGTAAAGATGGCAAACACCTCTGCACGCTTCTTTTAAACAAAGTTTCAGCTTCGAGTTCTTCAATATTGAATGCGGTCTGGGGATCATTGGGTCAAGACATGACCAAGAAGTTGTTTCATGACCTCGAGACATTCAATGACCGTATCTCAACCCTCTTACCAAAATTATCCGGACCATGATCATCTCCCTCCCCTGCCCTTCTCCTTACCTATGCCTTGCTCGATGTCCCCTCTCATCTCTTTGTTACCTTATTTTGGCAGTTACTGTTTATTTTTCTCAACTGGTTGTCACTAGTGATGTTGTAATGCTAACCTGA
>JACEIK010001474.1:229731-280704 GCA_018107945.1 Datura stramonium | reverse complement strand
GGAAACGAAATGACCTACAGGAACGAGTGAACTATCCTTCCACTCTAATACTGTCTCACCCAAAAATCTGAACTCTACTGCTTGGGTTTTACAATTAACTGAGGCCTAACATTAAAATAGTCAATCTATGCCGAGGATAACATCAAAATCGGTCATGGATAACTCTACTATATCATCTGAGGTAATTTTCTTAAGGAATGAGACTTGGAAACCTCTATACACCTGTCTAGCTAAGCTTGAATCACCCACTTGAGTAGAGACAGGAAGGGTTCTGACAAGACTTCGGGACTGGCTCTAAAATTACTAGCCACGTAAGGTGTCACAAAAGACAAGGTAGCCCCCGGATTTGAAAAAGCATATACATCAAAATGGAAAACTCATAATATACCAGTAACCTTATTAGGGGAAGTCTCCTTCTCCTGACGGGACACGCGGGCATAGAATATGCTCTAGCGCTGACTGCCAGCTGAGCTAGTCGAAGCACCCTGCTAGGAGGGACCTGCTGAACTAGAAACTGGGCCTCGACCGCCATCATGGTCGTATCTCGCTGCTGGGTAATATCTGAGCATATGTACGAGCTCACCACACCCCAAGAAAGCACTTGTAACTACAAAGCACTTGCCCGTGTGTCCCCGACCACACCTGTCAAAAGCTAGGATGCTAGAATCTGCGGGCCTACTAATGTGACCCCTAGAGCTTGATGCTCGCGCCTTGTATTAGTGCCTAGGTCTGGATGGCACACTCACGTTTGAGATGCTGGGGCTGAAGATCTCCCTATGGTTATGTTGTCGATGCCCACCACCTGACCTTGGCTGAGGGAATCTGTAGATATCGGTTCTGGCCCTCTTGGCCTCTCTCTCCATCATATGCGCCGCCTCTATCTGTTGGGAATATTAGACTATTCGAGGGAAATCCATATCCCAGTGGAGCATAGCAGTCCTGCAATGATTGTCCAAATAGCCCGCCACACCATGAATAAACCTACTTACCCTCGCCCTTTTATCAACTCTAACTCTGGAGCATACTTCGACAGGCGGGTAAACTCAAGGGCATACTCCTGCACCATCATTTTCCCTTGCTTAAGATTCCCGAACTCGGCTGCCTTCAACTCCCTCATTTCATGAGGGAAGGACCGATCTAGGAACGCAACATGAAACTCCTCCCAAGTGACAGTGCCTACTCTAGCAGCCCTACTATCTTTCCATTGTCAGAACCAGATATATGCGACCCCTTTACCCTGATATGAGTCCAACTCCGTACACTCAACTCCATTCACCCCCATGACCTGGGTGATCTTCATAATCTCATCAATGAACTCATGCGGGTCCTCATCTACTTTTGACCTGAGGAACTCTTGTGGGTTCATTCTCAAGAAATCCCTGACTTGAGTCGCAGCTACATTTCCATTTTGTTGGATAAGCACCACTGCCTACTGGTTAACCTGAGCGGTCAAGGCCTATGCTAGCATCTGAATAGATGCCATAAATTCAACATGGGCAACCAGCTCCAGTGCATGGTGCTTCTGGACAGGCGGGTGCCCGTTCCCGTCGCAATCCTCATGGTCGTTTCCATTCCCATTCCTCTTACCGTTAACTCTGCAGGGAGCCATGATTATGCAATCACAAATAGCATGACTTAGAAGGATAGGGAGACATTTCATCAGATGACATAGATCATGATAGAAGGGAACATTTCCTAAATTTCTCGTAGCCTCTTCGTCATAAGTGTGGCGCGCTTCACACCCATGAAGAAGACTCTACATAATGCGGATTTCAGACACCCCAAGACACTTCAAAACCTATTGCTCTGATACCATGTTTGTCATGACCCGAACGTAGGCCCAGATTGAGACACAGAAGAAGGAGCCTTGAGAGACCCCAAGTCGACCCATGGCATGAACATACATCTAACTCAATTAATTAAACCAAAGGATTGACATGATAATCTTAGTGGAAGTCTGTAATAAGCATAACATCAAAAATACACAAATCTAAAGCTGAATACATTCTATTGTCTGAAAATCCTCCAAGTCTAATGAGTTGATGGGACAAGACCCCAACTAACTATCTAATACTAAAACTGAAAGTACATCAATATCTGAAAGAAAATGGTCCTCAGAAGATGAGGACTCACCACTACGCTGGGTGCTAACTCTGGAACTGGCTATTGGCGGGGCTGAGTCTGAGTATCGAGGCTTGTATCATATAACGATACAACATAGAGTATGCGCTTAGTACGTGAAATATACCAAGCATGCAAGGTAAGTAAAACCGCTTAAATAAGTAATATAACTTAAAACATAAAAAAAATAAGAATTTGAGAGTAAGACTTGCATGCTATCTTTCAGAAAACATGATCTGAAAATAACATTACATCATAACTATATCGATTGATCCAAAACTAAAATCTGATAGCCATAAATAAAGGTTAACATTGGGTCAAACCTGTTGTAGAACATATGTATATATATATATATATATGATGAATGACAAACATGAATAACTTAAATCAAGAGGAACAAGGGGAGACTCGTGTTTTAACCGACACACCACAATAGAGCTTATGTGGTCCCAACAATTATACTCAAGTGGGTAGAGCCGTCCAAAGCCTTGCCAAGACTAATGACGATACCATGATATCAATATCAAGCTCGTGGCCCAATCAGGGCAGGGGATAGCTCACATAGGAGGTCCCAATATAATCTAATCATACCTACATTGGCGCGCAGTTCTGAGGCATAGGGTTAACAACCTACTCGGTGCTAGACACTACTCCCAAAAACATGCGTATGCTCTCCATCATTTTTCAACAAAGCTAACCATCGTCTATGGTGAAGTTGAATAATCATGAATACATAAATTTAAATCATACATGAGGAGTCTTGGATCAAACTATACCACAAGCTGAACATAAATGGGAGTCTTCACTCCAAAACCATATGGTAAGCTAAATTCATAAAATCATAATCATACCTAAACATATGGGCATTTCCCAATATATTAACATGCTTGAAAATACGTAATTCACTTGAAAACTTGATCATAAACATGGGTAACTTGAAAACATACTTTTCATCAAAAATATCTCATCATACTAGAACATTCATCACATATCTCAACTTTCATGAACTTCTCATAATTGGGCATTTTAATTGATGAAGCTTGAGACATGATATTTCATTGAATATATCCTAAAATTTGCCCATAAATCATAATCCAATAGTAGAAACGTATTTAAATCATACCCATGTAGAGAATTAGGAATTTCATGCATTGGGTTCTAATCACATAGAATTAACATAGGAATTTTCACAATTTAAAAGAGAGATTGGGCATGGGTGTGAACAGATTCACCCATTCATAAACCCTACATGCCTGATTAAAGCTGATTCTTACACTTGAATGTCCAAGAAGAATTTGAGAAGAATTGGAAGGGCTAAAGCTTTATCTCCTCTCTAACTTCCTAGCCTACGAATTGGAAGGGCTTAACCTTGATCTCCTCTCTAACTTCCTAACCTTGCATGCATGGGTTTAGAATAGGCTAGAGTGACTTCACCTATCTTAATACACCCTGAAAATAGCTTAAACGGTGCAGTTTAGGCCTTAGGATTATAGGAATTATGGAAAAGCACTTACTAAATTTGCAGGAATTAACTAACTGCCAGTCCCAATGAGGGACTAGATGAGTCGTCGCCCAGGGGAATGAATCATGGAATTTATCATCAAGTACATTGTACAACACATCATTCAGGGTTAGTCACAAGGGTCCTCACGAATCGTTACAGACCTCAACTCATGGTCACTACTCGTCACATGCACTACCTTAATTTAAAATAATTTCCATCCTGCTGACCACGACCCATCCCATGAATCATGGGTCCTGACCACGACTTGTGGTCACGTCCGTGGGGACCTTAAATCCCAAAATTGAACTCATATCCCTGAACTTTACCACAAGTCACCTCACTAGTCGTGGTCTTCTGCACGGGTCACAGAATGACTCTTTCCGTGACCTGGTGCTAGATTTCTAGTTTTTCTCCGTTTCACTCCCAGGTCAGATCTTTGGGCTTTCGGGGTATAACACTAGTTGACCTGAGTGGTGATATCCTGTGTCAACATCTGGCAGGAAGCCCTTAACTCAACATGAGTGACATGTTCATTTATAGGGTCTGCTGGAGCTGGTGGGACTTGCTAATTTCCTTTTCCGTTTCTCCTTCTGTTTGCTTTTCAGGGAGGTATTACCTACAAACATGTATAGAATGAGTTAGAAGAATAAAGAGAGTTGGGGGTTTATTGCACATTACAGAACATGAAGGAAGAGAAATCTCCTAACAATATTTTGTAGTCTCTTCCTCATAAGTGTAGTGCTCTTCACATCCATTAAAAAGACTATACATAATGCAGCTTCAGATACCCCAAGACACTCCTCAACCTAATTATCTAATACCACGTTTTCCATGACCCTTGTCTTGACCCTTAAAGTGACAGGCGACCTAGAACCACGAATGGCTCCAAGCTAACCCATGGTACAAGCATATCATAACCATAAAGCAAACAAAACTGAGTGGAAGCTAAAAATGAGATGTATCATAAATGGTATTAGTTTGAAATATCAAGATGTGTTAACCTAAAACAACATAAGCCAACATGCTGACCATCTAAACATATCTATCTAAAAGCCTCTAAAATCTAATGAGCTCAAGGGACAGGTCCCCAACTAGCCCTACATAAATTGAAAACTAAGGTAATAAGAAAAATATGAAATAAAACTCTAGTCCTCGGATGATGAGAACTAAAAAACTCTAGGTTGATCAAAGACTGGAATGTGTCTAACAGCGGGGCTGAGAATGAACGGGCAAAATTATATCATGAGATGATATAGAACAAAATATGTGGTCAGTACATTGAATGTACTAAGTATGGGGAATAACTAAAACATTAGAGTTGGGACGTTATGCTACAAATCATTATCATGCTATAGTCATAAAACATTAAGGTTTATCATGAACTGAAATACAACGACCCAAGGTTTGAAGAATAACATAAAGCTGAGCATATCTACAATAATAAAATAGGAACATATACTGATCAATGTCCATGTACAAAATATTGTAAGATAATTCATAGTAAAACGTGGGAGTGGGAGATTCTCATAACCGACATACTCCAAGTGAGCATCATAAAACCCAACCTATAACCCTGGATGACAGGGTGTTCATACCTTGCAAAGGGTAGGAACCATGAAGGCATGAATTCAGTCATGAGTCCATTCCACCAAGGGAGACACTCTCAACTAGCGAGGACCCCTTCTACCTACTGTGGCACATAGTTATGGGACTTTGGCTAATTGAACCCATATCCGCTCGGTGTTAAATACTACTCGCTAAATATACATAGGTGGTTTTGTTATATTTTAAATCTTATGGGATTTACATAGACCGGTTTAGAACTCATGTAAATTACTAAGTTTCTTGAAGTACTGAACTAGTCATGCGAAACTGTACCAATTTTACATCCATGATACTTAGCAATTATATTAATGAGAATTTTACTTATTTTGAGCAAAACATGTTAAATTGAATATAGAGATACATAGGAGTTTTTCAAAGAATTCAATCAAACATATTATAAAACATGTATAGGAATCATGAGAGAAACATATCACAAAAGAATTTAGAGTTTTTTCATGAAAGAGTTCTAACCATAGAAATCATGGAATTCATCATTTATCTTGAATCATGAAATGAAACTTGGGATTTGCGCATAAGGGTGAAAAAAACCCTTATTAAGAATCCCACATACCTAGACTTGATGATGACTAGGCTTGAGAATCTCTAGGTTGATGGTGAAGAATCCTAATTTCCTTAAGAGCCTCGGAAGCTATGAATTTTTTTAATATACGGTGTAAGGTGAGTGAATGACAGTTCAACTATGTTAAACTATCACGACCCGAGTCTAACCCTGGATGAGACACGGTACATAGAGTCATAAGTAACCCCAACTCAACCCATGGTCGATCATAACACAGATAAACTGAGTAGACAGAAATGGAAGCTTTACATAAATAAAATCATATAAGAGAAAACTGATTTGACAAAGTCCATACATCTAAAAAATGATACTGAATATATGATTCTTTGTCAGAAATCCAACTACTAATGATGAGTTTCTAGGACAAGCCCCAAGCTAAGTCTAAAGTCAACTAAAAGAAAATAACAGAAAATAAATATCGTCCTCAAAAGATGAGGACTCACCAAATGTTGTTGTTGGTATCGTCTGAGGGAATCTACTGACGATGATGGGGTTAAGAACCTATGCCTGTATCATCATATGATAAAACATAGAAGGTATACGCCAGTACTTGGAATGCATTGAGTAGGTGAGATATATAATAAGCATGAAAGAACAAGTAACTAAACTGTAGTGACATGTAAAGACAAACTGAAAATCTATAAACTGATACAACTGAAGTATAACTAATATGGTCAATAATGACCTTGGTCGATGGTCATAGACATGTCCTGGATCTGAAAAACTGAGCTGAGCTAAACTAAATTGAACTGATACTGTACTAACTAGTGGGAGAGTCTATAGCCGACATATAACCACGTGATCTAAATGTGGAATTCAATGTATATTCCCTATAAATAGGACCCAATATAACTTTTTAGGGTATAAAGATAAGAACTAGGTGATCACAAATTTGGGGCCATTAGGCCAATAAAATAACCTACGGTGGCAAACTAGTTATGGGAACCTGGGTGCGCTGGAATCTCAGTCCGCTCAGTGCTAAGTCCTACTCCCACTGGATAGTCCTAATCTGACTAATAAGTTTACAGCTCAACACTTGGGTCCAAGACTAAATTAGTGACAAGTATCTGGAAGTACCCTTGAGAGTCTTATCAAATCGTATTCTATAACTGGTGTTCTAAGATTGACTAGAGTTGCTTATCTGGAAGCATCGTAACCGTCTAAAGCACAACGTGAAGCTGAAGCTGGAGGTTCTAGGACCGGTCAGAGCTTCTTATCTAGAAGCATCGTAACCGTCTAAAGAACAAACAAGTAACTGATAACTGAATATTGATAACTGATATCTAGGAGGCATTACTGACACCTCAAGAAAAGACTATAGTCAAACTAATCAGCTGACATTTTTGAAAATACTAAAAATTCTAACATTTTGACTGAAACTGGACTAGCATGCCACTAATTGAGAATTCTACTAATATTAATATTATGGAAATTCTAACACTAATAGAATCAAGCAACATGAAGAACTAATCAATCATGCAAGACTCTAATTTACTGTATTCAAGAGTTAGGGATAAATCCATCTTTACAGGAAGCAAGTGGCAACTTGATCACTAAGTAATGGAAAAATATAGCATCGAACAACATGAAGAACATTCCACATGAAGTTGATAAAATTTTGACTGAAAGATTTCTAAAATTTTGAAAGATCAGGGCTAGGACTAATAAGAAAATTTAAATGGGTTTTTTGATACAAGGGAAGGACAATTCCCTTTCTAAATATTCATATACCTGGTGTAGAAATCCCGAAGAAAACTTTTGAGAATTTGAGAAGAAGAGTCAAATTCCCTAGCTTGCCCTGGGAGAACTATCTGCGTAAATTGTACCTCTAATTTTTGGGAGATCGAGAGTGGAGTGAAAGTGAGAGGGATTTAGTCAATTATCCCTTTTAATTCTTTTCAAAATGTGTCCAAAATAATATAGTTTAGAGTCTAGGACTTTATAAAATTATGAAAAAGCCCTTGAAAATTTCACAAAAAAATCACGGTGCCAATCCCCACGAGGGGCTGGATGATTCATTGCCACAAACTACGATTTGTGGTCATCACTCATTGCCAACACTAGAAATTCTTCATCAAGGGTCACCACGAGGGACATCACGACCGTGGTGATCAAGTCGTGACCATCACTGCCTAATTTTTCCACTTCAAGTCAATCTCTGACCACGAGTGACCTAACGACTCGTAGTCTATGCCGTGGTCAACCCCAAATCAAAAATTCCAACCCAGTCTATCCTCCTCCCCATGAGTCACCTAACGACTCATGGTGCACCCCACAAGTTACTGGACAACTCGCCCTATGACCTAGTGCAAAAAATCTTATTTTCTCTGATTCAACCCTAAGGTCTGATCTTAGGGCTTTTGGGGTGTTACATAAGCCCTGTAATCCCTCTTAGGAAATCCAAAATGAGCTAGTTTAGGAAGTAAAATCATAGAAATTTAAAAAAATTCCCCTTGAAATTTGAATTGAAAATTATCATCCAGGCATAATGGGTCATGCCACAAGTCATTGGGTCCTGCCACGACTCGTGCTGACCTCCCGTTGCCACTGAACCATCTTGGATAAATTTTGATCTTCTAACCACAGATCGACAAGAGAACTTGTTCTTTGACATCAAGAGTTATGATGTCCACTCCTGGTCATAAGGATGAGTTTGAACCATTTCTGAACCTCATATATTGACTCATCAGCATGAGTCGATACTAGGCACCACAAGTCCTCATTGGGCTCGTGGTCTTTGGGAGAAAATTTGACAAGTTCTGAAACTTGGTATCTCTATTTAGAATAAGGAACTTAACAAATTGTAACTACCTCTCATGACTCCTCACATGTGTCATGGTCATTCGAACAAGCAAAATCTCCGGCTGCTCGCCATGAGTTACTTCACAACTCGTGATCGCATATGACGGATCACTGTGTATCTCATTCTGTGCTGAAAATTTCAATTTTCCTGTTGGTTTCTACTTCGATCTAGGGTCAGCTCTTAAGAAATTTTGAGGTGTTACAGATACTAGAATGATAGATTTTCTAGCTGAGAGTAATTAAACTCAACTTAACTAAATTCACCGAATGTGAAAACATACTAAGAATATCAATGACAACCGTATAGAACATGAAGCTGATAAGAATACTATGATAGATAATTGTTACCTCAAGATGATTCTAAAATGGGGGAAATAAAAGAGAGTACTTTATCATCATTTCTTCTTCGGCTTCTCAAGTGGCTCCCTCAACTAGTTGATTACTCCGTAAGACCTTTCTCGAAACAACTTTTTTTATTTCTCAACTTACGAACCTGACGGTCAAGAATCTCAACTGGTACTTCCTCATATGAAAGGTTGTCCTTCACTTCTATACTCTCTGTGGGCACAATCGGTGAGGGGTCATCCCTACACTTCTTAAGTATAGAAATGTGAAGAACTGGATAGACTAATGCTAGTTCGGCTGGTAGCTCTAATTCGTAGACTACCTTGCCAACCCTCTTCAAACTTTGATATAGATCAATATATCAAGAACTAATAGTCCATTTCTTCTCACATCTCAAAAAATCCTACATGGGTGAAACATTCAAATAAAGCCAATTATCCACCACAAAATCCAAGTCTCTATCTCTAACATCTATGTAAGACTTTTAGTGACTCTGTGTAGTTTTCAACCTTTCTTACATGATCTTAATATTTTCCATGGCCTGTTGTACTAGTTCTGGCCCTATCAGCTTCGTTTCACCAACTTTAAACCAACTAATTGGGGATCTATACCACCGCCTATAAAGAGCCTCATAGGGAGTCGTCTAGGTACTAGAGTGAAAACTATTGTTATATGCAAACCCTATAAGAGGAAAATGGTCATCCCAATTCCCCTTGAAATCAACAACGCAATCTCTTAGCATATCTTCCATAGTCTGAATAATACACTATGCCTGTCCATTTGTTTGCGGATGAAAAGATATGTTGAGGTTCACCATTGTGTCTAAACCTCTCTTGAATGACTTCCAAAACTAGGCGGAGGACTTTTGTCCCCTATCTAATATAATTGATAATGGAACTCCATAAAGTCTAACTATCTAACTAATGTACAGTTTGGCATAGTCCTCAGCTGAGTATGTAGTCTTAACCGAAAAAAAGTGTACTAACTTTGTCATTCAATCTAAATCACTCAAATAGAGTTATATTTCCTGCGTGATACCGATAGACCAGTGATGAAGTCCATATTGATCATCTCCCACTTTCATTGGGGGAGTGATATATTCTGAGCCACATCACATAGTATTTGGTTTTCTACATTTACCTATTGGTAATTCGAGCACTTAGTAACAAAGCCCGCAATATCCCTCTTAATACCATTCCACCAATAGACATTCCTCAAGTCATGGTATATTTTTGTGGAACCTGAATGAATAAAATACCTGGAACTATGCACTCCTTCCATGATTCTATAACACCCCATAAGTTCCTTAGGTTAGACTTGAGGCTTTTAGCAGGAAAATAATACCAGAACCAAACAACAAACCTCAGTGCGGGTCGTTGGAGGTGCTCGTTGTTTCATGAACAGAGAGCTGTTAGAAATTTTCCCTGAACCCATGAGGGGATTGTGCAGACCATGGCTTGATTAAGCTGGTAAGTAATTGTTCTCGTTGAAGTATATTAAGAGAATTTCAAAGGAAGAATGGGGAAAACCAACGAACGGACCAATGGTCTGTTGTTTGTTACCACAACCTGTTGGACGGGTCGTTGGATTTTCTAGTTTGTTGAAAAATCTCAGGCTAAGTGTGGCACCGCTCTAGGTATATAGATAGACACGAGCCCCATTACTTTATGGAAACAAGGTGTTAATGATCAATTCCTAAGATCAATTCATCAGGAACCTCTAGCACAATGTTGAGTTGAGAGCCCCCTTACCGACTGAGTGTTCGTATAAGTTCTTACAAGGTTCATCTTCAAACAACCATAACACCCATTTTAGAAAACATTTTTGGATGATTCATCATCTCAAATTGAAGCTCTTGGAGTTTTCTTTCTAAATCATCAAACCTTGCATAAATAAGAGTTTAGAGTAAAGTGTTATGAGCAATTTAGTGAAGTAGTAGTAGGCAAACAACAAACCATAGAATGGGACATCCTAACAACCAACGACCCGTCCTATTGGTATTGGAACTGCCAGTTCCATTTTTTTGGCAGTTTGGGGGTATTTTGGTAAACTCCTATGCTTCTAACTCCTAAATGACGTCATTTTGGCTTCCTTAAGGTCATATTATATGGATTAACCTAGCCTAAATCCTCACCCTCTCCAAAAGATCAATAGTCGGATTTTCTCTCAAGAAAGGAGCTAGAGTTCTTCTTCAACCTCTTCAAATCTTCTTGGACTCTTCAAGGGAAGTCAAGGGATCATCAACCCAGGTATGTAAGGCTATGAATAAGGATTTCTTTCACTCTCATGCTAAAAACTCTTCTTAATTCTATGTACTCCAATTCTGAATTCAAGTTTCATGATCTATTAGGGATTATCCCTAATTTTGTGAAATTCTCGATGATCTATCTATGAGTTAATTTTCTTCAGAAAACAATGTCGTTGAAAGAGTGTAGGTGCACTATTCAATTATAGGTATTGTAACTTTTCATAAATTTCCCATTTGTCACTCAATGACGACACCTTGCTTATTTCTTTTTTTGAGGATCGACGAATCGAATGATATTTTTGTTCCAATTTTTGCCTGTTCTTCATGTATCAAATCATGTTTTATGATATATGGGAAGATTTTATAGCTGTTTTTGATTATTAATTCATAGTTTTAAATTTCAATTAAATCATGCCCAATTATGTAAGTTTCATGAAAAGTCAAGTTATGATTCTATTATGATTTTTTATCTTACTTAGACTAATTATTATTTATGATTCATATTATTATTTCTCTTCAATTACTCTTCATGGATTTATGAATATCAAATATATAAATTTTTACAAGTATGCATGATTTTCATGATTTATGGATTTATGACTCTTAGCCAACTCATGGGCCCTTATTCATGGCTAATCATGTATTTCAAGTGGGATACAATATGTTATTATTTATTTGGCCATGAAGTTCATGAATGATTTCACTATTACTATACGATCCCTCACGTGCATGTTTTTGTGAGTAGTGTCTAGCATCGAGTAGACCCGACGTTCAAGTAAACCCCGTGGTCATAGAATTACCTGTCACCGTAGGTATATACATTCATTATTGGATCCCTGTGATAGCAACATATGGAACATCCCTTGCCTGATAAGCCTGGGATAGATCTACCCACTTGAGTGAGATAGTTGGGGAATCATGTAAGCTCTATCATGATGGTGTCGGTTGTAACGAGTCCTCCCATTGTTCCTCATGACTTATGCGTGGTTATTTTTATGTTAGTTTGGCTCAAGCTATGTTTTATAAAGTTTTCTCTTATGACTATAATTATGATTGGATTATGAATGGTTTGATAACCTTGAGCCCTTACGTTTACATTATGGTATTTACTTCATGATCATGTTGTCCTACTCTTATGCACTCTTATGTATTTTAACTGCCCATTTTTACTTACCTTGCATATTCAGTACATTCAAAGTACAGACTGCATACTCTATGCTATATAACTTCATGATACAAGCTCAGACATTCAGGTTCAGTCCTGCTGTTAGCCATGTCCTCTATGTTAGCATCACTTAGCCGGTGTTGGTGAGTCCTCATCCTTCAAGGAACCTTTTATCAGCTTATGTTAATATTTTAAACTTTAGTCTTGAGTGAGATAGTCGGGGTCTTGTCCCATCAACTCTTCAGTATGTAGAGGCTTATCAGACTTATTATGTATTCAGCTTCATAATTTTTTTATGTATCCAGATGTTCAGATGTTATTATATTCTAAAACTTTTGCTATTTCATGTTAGACTTTTTGTATTTATAATGTCAAGATTTATATTTCATGTTCATGCCATGGGTCGACTTGGAGTCTTTCGGGTTCCTTGTTTGGACCTATGTTTGGGTCCTGACAGATTCTATATCTGAGACCATCTATGTTCGGAACACATAACCTACCTTGATACTTCAGGACACCATGTACCCCTTTTATGAATACTAATACCTTCTTCTTGTGAACATCATGATTTAATTGAAACAAGAGGGGATCTCTATCCTTCTTTTCTGTAACCTCAACTACTAAGCATGACTCAACCCTATTTTGAGCAAGCACTCTGCCTTCTTCGGAGTCTAGAATATGATCTCCCAAGTGTGAGAGTCTATGCAAATCCTTAGCTAGTTTTCTCTTCTCTTCCTCTACATGACTTGTACTTCCCATGAACATCCATCTAAGAGCATCAACAACTACATTCTCTTTACCTAGGTGGTAGAGAATATTCATGCTATAATCATTGAGCAACTCAAGCCACCTCCTCTATCGGAGATTCAGCTCTTTCTGGATTAACATATATTGAAGACTTTTGTGGCCTATAAACTCATGAACATGCACACCACAGAGTTAATGGCACTAAATATTTAATGAAAATACTACAACTACCAACTCGAGGTCATAAGTCAGATAAATCTTCTGATGGACCTTAAGCTGTCTGGAGGCATAAGTTATAACCTTACCGTTCTTCATTAATGTATATCCCATTCCTACTTTACATGCATCCAAATTGCACCACAAAAGCATATGTACCCTTTGGTAAGGTCAACACTAGAGCAGTAGTCAAACATGTCTTCAATTCCTGAAAGCTTTCGTCACAAGTCTCAGACTATTGAAATTTGACCTTCTTATGAGTCAACATAGTCAACGAAGAAGCAATACTTGAAAATCCCTATACATACCTTCTGTAATAGCTAGGTAAATCCAAGAAACTTCTAACGCCAGTCAGGGTTGCGGGTTTGGGCCAAATCTTTACTGCCTCAATCTTCTAAGAGTAAACTTTAATACCCTTGTTGGAAACTATATGGCCTAGAAATGCCATTGACTTCAAACAAAATTCACACTTAGAAAACAAAGCAAATAACTCATGGTTCTTAAGTGTCTGACGGACTATTCTGAGATGGTTAGTATGATCTTCTCACTTTTGGAGTAAATCAAGATATCATCGATGAACACAATAACAAACATGTCCAAATATTGCTTAAACACTATGTTCATGAGATCCATGAATGATGTAGAAGCGTTAGTCAAACCAAAGGATATAACAACAAACTTAAAATGAGCATAATAGATCCTGAATGCTATTTTAGAAATATCACTTTCTCTTACTTTCAACTGGATGATAGTTTAATATGAGATCTATCTTAAAGAAACAAGTGGCGCCACAAAGCTGGTCGATCGAAAAAGTTATCAACTCTAGGAAGGGGATACTAATTCTTGATGGTGACTTTTTTTAACTGACAGTAATCGATATATATTCTAAGAGTACCATCTTTCTTATGCATGAAGAGGACTTGAGCACCCCAAGGTGAAACTATAGGGCGAATGAAACCTTTATCAAAAATATCTTTTGACAACTATTGTAACTCTTTTAACTTGGTTGGAGCAATTCTATATGGCGGAATAGAGATATGTTGAATTTCAAGAAGAGCATCTACCTCAAAGTCTATTTCCTTATTGGAAGAAACTTTGGGAAGATCATCTGGAATCTCATTCACAATTGGAAACTCATTCCCAACTAGAACTGACTGAAGGGATGGTGTCTCAACATCAGATTGTCTAACTCTTACTAAGTGATAGACACACCCCATAGAAATTAACATTCTTTCCTTAAGGTATAAAATTAAATGACTCTTAGGAATTAAGGGACTACCTTTCCAAGTTAGGATTGGCAAATTTGGAAACTTAAACTCTACTACTCCGGTCCTAAAATTTACTGTGGCACAAAAGTAGCACAACCAATCTATGACTAGAATAATATCGAAGTCCATCATGTATAACTCTACTAAGTCAGTTGTGGTGTCTTTACTATGGACTGAAATAGTACAATCTCTGTAGATTCTCTTGGCTAAGACTGACTCACGAACTAGAGTAGAAACATTAAAAATCTCTAAGAGTTGTTCTGGGAAAATCCCGAACTTTATGGCTACATAAGGAGTAACAAAGTATAAAGTACTTCCTGCATCATGTAAAGCATAAACATCAATGGAAAAGACTTTAACATATCGATGACAACATCTATGGAGTTCTTCTAATCCCAGGGACTAGACATAGCACACATATGATTCTAACCTCCGCCTAGTCCTTAAGTGCTGCCCTTTTGGGAAACTTTGCCTACTGAAGGCGTAAATTGAGCCCTATTGCCCCTATTGCCCGGTCATGATGGAAAATACCTCAAAAAGTGGCCCTATTGGCCACATCCATAACATTCATCTCTACATGAATGACACTCACCAATGTAGGTCTTGCCACACTTGGCATAAGGTAGATGTCGTGGGGTTCTATAAATCTTGCTACCCTACATTTGCAACCTTTGATTATTCCTATTGCTTGGTGTAGGTATATTAGCGACTGATGGTGCATGTCCAGAGGATCTCTTCTTAAAGAAGGACTTGTTACCATTTCTGTTCCTCTACTGAGTAGCCTCATTACTAGCTATGTTTTACCTCTTATACTCTGATGCTCCTCTCTATCCATCTGCTTAACCTCTTCCAACTATTTGGCATGCACCATAAACATATAGATATTCATATCGCTGATCAATAGTGAAACCTTACATTCCTTCTTCACATGCTTAACCAACCTAAATATGAACTTTCTTATTTTAGCTTTCATATACAGTACCATCTCCAGAGAAGTTCTATCTTGCAGGGTGAACTTAAGGCTGTACTCCTTCATGCTCATGGTGCCCTGCTTCAATTTTACAAACTCTTCTACCTTGGCCTGTATAAACTCCTAGGGAAAGAAGCGCTTCAAGAAGGCCTCCTCAAAACTATCCTAGGATGTTGGGGTTTCATCCTCACCATGACCCTGCTCCCACTGCTCACACCATACCGTTAGCAACATCATTGAGTTTATAGGAAGTAAACTTAACTCCTATTTTTGTTGCATGCACTGCCCTGAAGATCATCCATATCTCATCAATAATGTTTTGGGGCTCCTCATCAACCTTAGACCTTGTGAACACGAGTGGGTTCATCCTTAGATACTCTGTAATAATCGACGCTCTTGACGAGTCCTAAGAGCTGAAACTGGTGGGTGTTGAGCCCTAGCGTCCTGACTGAGTAGCAATCAACTAGGTGAGCATTTGGATTGCTCCTCTATAATCTGCCTTTAAAGTGCCAGTTTTGGGAGTGTGAGGAAGAGGTGCTTTTGTAACCCTCTCATTAGTAGTCTGTCATTTTTGAGTTTCAACCCTAGCACCCTAAACGTTAGAGCACACTCCATTCTGGGACTAAATCCTTGTTTGTGGAGGAAGATTAGTTGTGTTCCTCTAGCTAGCGGTACATTTTGGAAGCATGATCTAAAACACATAAATGCTCGAGTTGGGAGGATGTTTATATAGAGTAAACTCTATCACTTGATCTAGAGTATGAAAGAAGGGAGGTATTTTCTAATGCCCTGTAGTCTCTCTATTATAGATCTAGTGTTCTTAAAACCTATAAGAAAAACACTTCTAGGACTCGTTGAACCTAAGACTTTGATACTAAATTAGTAACGACTCGACCCCACACCCTGGGAGTAGCTAGCACTCATACCACGAATGGTCCAAGAAAATCATTGGACTGGCTTACTACTAGAAAATAATGCAGTAAAGTATAATGAAAGCAATAACTAGAATGAGCTTAATTTAATAAAATAAGATTTTATTAACTGTAACTAAAACCAATGTTAAAAGTAACATTTAATACTCAATTTCTAACAAATCTATGAAGCCTTTAATGACTGAAAAATAGTCATCGGGACAAAGTTCCCACGACTACCCCAAGCTCTACTAAAAATAAACTATAGCTAAAGTCCTTCGAAAAGTAGGAGGTCTCACCAAAAACTAAGTTAATGAGATCCTACAGATGCATCTTCTACTAGTCCTATCTACCTGAATGTGCATCATAATAAGGTGCAGTGCCAAACAACATTAGTAAGATTGAATGTACGATATGTAAAATGACTAAATGGAACAATAGGTAAGCAAGAATCTCTAAACCAAAGGAAATAAACTAATTGAATCTGTAATACCCCGGAAGTGCCTAAGATTAGACCTAGGATTTAAAAATAGAAGTTGGTAGAATCTGGGAAAATTTCACAGAAAGGATCATCTAACGGATTGTTGGTTCAACCAACGACCTGTAGGAAGAATTTGTGGTGAGGACTGGATAAGTGGCAGTTAGAAGTAACAAGTGAAGTAACAACTCAGTTTATGTTACCACGAGTCGTTGTATGCAGTCGTGGTTGGACTGGTCCTCAGCCTAAGGGGGGAGTAATAGGTCATTGGATGACCCTTTGTAAGGAACAACGGGTCATGGTGAGCAGTCGAGGGAAGGAGTATTAAAAACATCTTTTCGACATAACGGAAGGAAACCACAAACCGTTTGAAGGAGGAATGTGTCGTGGTGTGGCTCGTGGGAAGGTTTGGTGCAGGCCGTCAAAGAAGAAGCAACGGAAGACCCAACAGATCGTTGTCTGAAGGGACGACTCGTCCTGTCGAGTTGTGGGACCACACATGAGAATATGAAGTTGGGCAGTGGAGATGACAGATAGATACCATGAGTCATGGTATCCAAGAAAGACCCGTTAGGACGGTCATTGTTACCACCAGTGTAGAATTTTTAGGCATTTCATTAAGGGCATTTTCATCATTTCTAAGTCCTAGGTTTGTAAAATACGTGGTTTAAGACTCGAAATGTAGTGTTTTATGATGGTAAAACCTATCATAGGCTCATTCATATCTGTGCATGCAAGAGTGATAGTCTAGAGAGGTGATTAAGTCAAATCCTTCAAGGTTCTCTTCAATTTCATCTTGTGAATTCAAGGAAGTGTAAAAATCAGCTATAAGAAGGTATGTAGGGTTATGGGGTGAATCCTTTCACACCCATGCCCAATCCCTCTCTAAATCATGAATTTCCTATGTCAATTCTATGGTGTTTTAACCCAATGCATGGATTTCATAATTCTCTATATGGGTATGATTTAAATATGTTTCTACTATTGAATTATGATTCATAGGAAAATTTTATATTGTTTTTATTAAAACAATGTTTAATGTTTTTATAAATTAAAAAGCCCATTGATGAGATGTAAAGGAAAGATGAGATTTGTGATGAATGTATGATTATGATGAAATATTTTCATGAAAAGCATGTTTTCAAGCTACCCATGTTTATAATCATTTTTTCAATATGAATGGAGTATTTTCAAGCATGTTAAGGTGTTGGGAAATTCCCACATGATAGAGTATGATTATGATTTTCCTGAATTAAGCTTACCACATGGTTTTGGAGCAAAGACTCCCAATTTTCTTTTAGCCTGTGGTATATTTTGAGCTAAAGCTTCTCATATGCACGATATCAAATTTGAGATATATTTTATTATTGTGCTTCGTCAATAGACGATGGTAAGCTTCATTGAAAAATGATGGAGAGCATATATATGTTTTTGGGATTAATGTCTAGCACGGAGTAGGATAAGGGTCTATCACCCTATGCCTCAGAACTATGCACCTACATAGGTTTATTCTTATATATACTACTTCAGAGCTTCCTTTTTGAGTTATCCCCTGCGCTATTGGGCCACGAGCTTGATATCAATATCATGGTATCGTCCCTAACCCTGGCATAGATTTGGACGACTCTTCCCACTTAAGTGTGGTAGTTGGGACCATGTAAGATCTATCGTTGTATGTAGGTTAAAAGACGAGTCTCCTATTGTTCCTCATGATTTCTGTTACACATGTTTAGAATTTATGAGATTTATAAATCTATATATCTTATAAGGCCGGTTTGGCTCAATGTTCAGTTTAACTCATGAATATCAGATTTCAGCTTTGAGTCAATCGATTCAGTTGTGATGTTATGTTATGTTATGTTATGATGAGATCATGATTTTCAGAAACAATGCATGCAAACCCTACTCTGAAATTCTTATTGTTCATTTGTTACATTATGCATGTCTTTAAATGATTTCACTTATTTAAGTGTTTTTACTTACATTGCATACTCGATACATTGAATGTACTGACCGCATACTCTATGCTATATCGTGTGATGATACAAGACTTGGCAATCAGACTTAGCCCCGTTCATAGCTAGTGTTCAGAGTTCGCATTTTACACTTGTTGGTGAGTCCTCATCTCCCGAGGATCATGCTTACTCAGATTTCTATATATTTTATTAGTTTTAGCTTATTCAAGTTAGTTGGGGTCTTGTCCCATCAACTCATCATGTTTATAGGTTTTTCTGACAAAAGGATGTATACAACTTCGGATTGTGTATTCTGATGTTATGTTTATTTCAGACTTCCTCTAAGATTATTATGTTAATTCTTTAGTTTTAGAAATTGAGTTAGATGTATGTTTATGCCATGGATCAACTCAGAGTCTTTCGGGGATCCCTGTCCCGTGTCGTGATCCGGGCCTCTGTTCGGGTCGTGACAAACTTGGTATCAAAACCAGGGTTAAAGTGTCCTAGGGTGTATGAAAGGCGCTTTAAGTAGAGGTTCATGATTCTTAAGTTGGGTAGAATACAAAAGTTTCTATCCATAGGCAATAATTCTTGACTAGCAACCGAAGGAAAGATTAACCGAATTGAATCGATAAATTACTTCCCTGCATGTTCGTATTAGCCTCAGCTTTCTCACTACTATAGTTCAGACTCACTTTACAATTGTCTTAGATTAGTATAATTTAGGAAACAAACTCTCAAAATCTTCTTTAAATTTCCTCTGTTTACGCTGTGAAACACTACCCGAATTCAAAGTAACTTCGGGTATTGAAGTTTAAGGATCTAGGGAGCATAACTACAGAGTTAGTTTCACGAAATTTTCCTGGAAAATCGTAGCCCGCCGAGCCAAAGTTGTAAAAATTCCGTCAAACCAGCTTCTTTATGATCACCGGCTTCAAGTAAGCATTTCTCTCTTTTGGAATTTTGAGAAATTATGAGTTTTCAACCGTGTTTCATTAAGTTTAAATATAGTAAATATTTATATATAAAGTAATAGTTTCCGCTAATTTTAGTACTAAAATCAGTCTTATTATCTTAGTCATACGGTTTCAATTGAGAAAAGCTATTGCATATGAATCCGAACTCGTCAGTTGATTAGAAATCAACAATCGAGGAATGTTAAGGCGAATCCCTTCGGCAAGTTAGTTTCTTCGGTATCCTAACTCAGTTTGAATCCCAGTAAGAATACCGTAAGTATATTTATTATAACTAGATGTTGTTATTAGCTGAGACCAGCATTCCATGTTTAGTTTGGGATTTAGTATGCCTTGTATAACCTTCTATAACCAATCCTAGGGTTACTAGCTGTGTTGACGCCCGCGAGGGGCTAGATGACGTAGCTCCGAGAAGAGGTATGCCGTCGTGAGAGACGAAGATGAGGCCCCAGGTCCTCATACAGTCCATTCCATGGATGGACTATTCTTATGTCGTATCGACATGTCCCGTCGAGTTCGGTACTTAGGGTACAGACAATAGGAGTCCTCCAGACTTAGACATAGCTATAGTTCAGGGTCCGAATGGGCTCACTTGTATACCAGGGGACAGGTAGGACGGTTATAGTTATTAGACGACAAAGTATGACCATATTAGGGGTATATAGATTGAAGTGTACCCACTAGTGCTTATGGGGACCCTGAGTGGGTTATTCTGTCGTGGTTGTACCTTCCGACTTAGGAGGGTTAGGTAAGGTTCTTATTTTCTTTAGTTACTAATAAATTAGATGTTTTAAAGTTTAACTATTCAGGTATGATCTTTATCCCTCTATTTCAGTTATTCTCAGTTTCATTTCTTTATTTCAATTATTTATAACTATTGCCTTACATATTCAGTACATATTGTACTGGACGTCCTCTCTACGGTGCTGCATTACTTTCCTGCAGGTACGGATAGAAGAGGAGCAAGTCCCTCTTAGCTTCAGGCCAGGATTGTCAGCATGGTCAGCTCCTTTCCTCCGGAGCTTGTAGATAGAATGTTTACTCCTTTTGATTGTACAGTTTATGGGTAGGTTGGGGCCCTTTCCTAACCATCATATTACTCCTAGAGGCTTGTAGATTGTTTTTATTTCCCTTTGGTTAGCTGTTGATGGCCGTGTAGGGCCCATATGTGTTTTAGTGTATTTGTTGGTCGTGTGGGGCCTTGTTTAACTATTAGTTAGCGACCTTGCCGACCATAGCTTAGTTTAGCACCGCATTTACTCTTCAGTCATAACTAGACATCATGATGGTCTTGTCAGCCCGCATAGGATTACCTGTGATTTCCTGTTTCTTGTTAGCTGTTTTCCTTTACGGGTGGCTATAAGGCCTTGTCGGCCAGAGGTTGTATTTACAACTGAGATATAGCCTGTTGTTTTCTTGATATAGGGAGTAGGCCTGCAGTAGGAGTGCACAGGCCTAGTTAAGTCAGTTCAGATCCCATTAAGGCACCAGGTGCCAGTCGTGCCTCCCAATGTGGGGGATGACAAACTTGGTGTTAGAGCCGATCGTATCCGAGTGAGTCTGCAAGCCGTGCTAAGTAGAGTCTTTTCTATGGATGTGTTATGCACCACATACTATAGGCAGGAGGCTGCGCATGTTAGGATGGTAACTCTTCTTTCTCTTCTAGTCGTGTTATAGAGCTATGCTATATAGAGATGAGTTCCTAAGCTTATTATAATCTAATTTTCTATAGATAAATGTCGGTTGCACGATGGATCGCGACTATATGGGAGTTAGATACTGCAGTAGGGGAAAGTACTAGCAGGGTGCCTCAGTTAGAGTCAGCCCGATTTGGGGGCGACAAGAAGACTTCACCTCGGTCTTCCCAATCTCCTCCACCATGCTAGGAGCCATCTAGAGCAGCAGATGTGTCACCACCGCCTCTAGTAGTTTCTGTCCTAATGCCCTCGGACCAGGAGGTTAGGAGTGTTGGTTTCATGATAGCTCAGATGATGGTTGTGCATCGACAACAAGTGGTGCCTGTGTTTTCTATGTCTTTGGCAAGACCGAATAGTTCGAGGGTCTGAGAGATCCTCGCTCTGAGTCACCCATATTTCACAGGGACAGATCTAGATGAGGAACCCTAGGACATCTTGGACCAGTTGCAGCAGATCTTTAGGGTAATGCGTTGCACGCCTATGGAGTCGGTTGAGTTGGCGGTATTTCGACTATGGGACATAGAAATGTTATGGTACGAGAGTTAGGAAACGTAGAGATGCTCCCCCTTCGTCCTTGTCCAGCTTTTCGGAGGCCTTACTGGATCATTATCTGCCGCGGGAAATCCGATAGGTCCGGGTTTATGAATTCTTACACTCTGCAGCAGGGCTCGATGAGTGTTTGGGAGTATGCTATGAAATTCGACTCCTTGGCCCGATATGCACCAGATTTCGTTGACACTATGCCATCTAGGGTGCATCGGTTCATTATGGGGTTGCTTTCAGAGTATATGGAGATTGTGTTACGGCTACTCTTCAAGAGGACACGGATATCGCCCATATCCAGGCATTTGCTTAGAATCTAAAAGGGATCAGGCACAGACAGTGAAGGATAGAAAGGGGAAGCCAAGAGAAGCACCACAAGGCTAGACCTAGTGATACTCAGACAGAGTCTTATGGCGGACCCAGGCCACGAATGTCAGAGAGACCACCCAGATCCCCACTTTCACAGCAGCAGTAGGGTGGCAGACCTGGTCGTTAGGGGCAGTCAGGACCTTGGGAGAGTTCGCGACCTTCTGGTTCACAACAATAGAGATGGTCAGAGAAGAGTAGAATCACTGTGCCACCTTGCCCTATTTGCAGTCGCCGCCATCTTGTAGCCTGTAGGTATGGTTCTATGGTGTGTTATACTTATGGGTGAGAGGGTCATATGATGAGAGACTATCCAGCCAAGGGTTAGAGTGGTCAGGACCGACATGATAGATCTTCAACAAGGTCACGTGCCCCAACTTCTCCAGCCGGGCGTAGACCCTCTATTTCAGCCGATAGAGGCCGAGGCAGACTAGAGGTATCCAACTTAGGTGCCGGTCTAGATCACACTTATGCTTTACCGAGACGATAGGAGTCGGAGTCATAACCGGATGTTGTGACAGGTATGCTAGACATTTGCTCTCATTCTGTTTATGTTTTGATAGATCCAGGTTCCACTTTGTCTTATTTCACCCTATTAGTTACCCGGAAGTTCAATATCACGCCGAAACTGCTTTGGAGACCTTTTTTGGTGTCCACACCAATCGGTGATTGCATCATAGATAAAAGAGTTTACCGAGGGTGTATAGTAGAGGTCATTGGTCGCCAGACTTTGGCAGATTTAGTAGAATTAGAAATGATCGATTTTGATACAATTATGGGTATGGATTTGCTAGCACCATGTTATGCCAATGTAGAATGTTGGAGAAAGACCTTCGATTCAACTTTCCAAGGGAGGTAGTACGGGAGTGGAAAGATAGTACAATGACTCCAAAGGGTAGGTTTATTTCCTATCTTTGGGCAAGAAAATTGATAGCAAAGGGATATATTTATCATATCGTTAGAGTTAAGGGTGTTGGAGCAGAATCTCTGACCCTTCACTCCATTCCAGTAGTTAATGAATTTCCAGATGTATTCTCAGATAAACTTCCTGCTATTCCCTCGGAATGAGAGATTGATTTTGCAATTGATTTATTACTAGGTACTCAGCCCATATCTATTCCTCCATACCAAATGGCTGAGCTTAGAGAATTGAAAAAATAGTTGAAAGACCTATTAGATAAGGGCTTCATTAGGCCGAACATTTTACTGTGGGGAGCACCGATTTTGTTTGTGAGAAAGAAGGATGGCTCCCTCCGCATGTGTATAGATGACCAGCAGTTGAATAAAGTCACTATCAAGAATAAGTATCTGTTTCCCAAAATAGGCAACTTGTTTGACCAGTTACAGGGGGCAAAGTGCTTCTCACAAATTTATTAAAGATTTGGGTATCATCAGGTTCTAGTTGGGGAGAGAGATATTCCAAAAACCTCTTTCAAGATCAGGTATGGACACTTTGAATTCTTAGTCATGTCCATTGGATTGACGAATGCTCCAGCAGTGTTTATGGACTTGATGAACAACATCTTTAGGCTGTACCTGGACATATTTGTGATAGTGTTTATTGATGATATTTTGGTATATTCCCGCTCAGAAGCAGAACATCGGGATCATTTACTAATAGTGCTCCAGATTCTTAGAAATCCCCAGCTATATGTAAAATTTTCTAAATGTGAGTTTTTGACTGATTTAGTGGTTTTCCTGGGTCATGTTGTGTCAGAAGCTGGTATCCAGGTGGTCTTGCAAAAGATCGAGGCTGTAAATACATGGCATAAACCGATAACTCCGACTGAGGTACGTAGTTTTCTAGGGTTAGCCGGATATTACAGAAGATTTATAGAGGGTTTTTCAAATTTATCAACACCTTTGACTAAGTTAACTCAGAAAGCAGCGAAATTTCACTGGACTGAAGCATGTCAACAGAGTTTTCAGGAGTTGAAAAGCAGGTTGACATCAACACCAGTATTAGCTTTCCAGAAGGATAGGAGGGTTATGCACTTTATTGTGATGCTTTGAGGGTCGGGTCAGGATATGTTCTGATGCAGCATGGTAAGGTAATTGCAAACACTTCAACACAGTTGAGGAAGCATGAAAAGATTTACCCTACCCACGATCTAGAATTGGTGGAAGTAATTCATCCCTTGAAAATATGGAGACACTATTCATATAGTGTCAACGTAGAAGTTTTTACTGATCATAAAAGAGCCTACAATTTGGTCATCTGTATAGTAGACTCGGGAGAAAGCAGAGCAGTTGTTCAGAATTCTGTAGTATCATCATTGGTGGTAGAAGTGAAGGAAGGGCAGTACGAAGACCCTAACCTAGTTCAGCTCAGAAATAACGCTAAACCAGGGGAAATAACAGGTTTTGTGTGCCGAATACGGTAGGACATTGCAAGCAGATTATGGGCGAGATAAATTATTCCCCTTATACTCTTCATCCAGGCTCAACAAAGATGTATCATGATATAAAATAAATTTACTGTGGCCGAGAATGAAAAAAGGAGGTAGCTGAATTTGTAGCACAATGTCCTAATTGCCAATAAATGAATGCTAAACGTCAAAAACCCAATGGATTGACATAGGAAATAGTAGTGCCTATGTGGAAATGTGAGACAATCAATATAGATTTTGTAACAGGGTTACCTCGTACTAGGCGTTTGATTCTATTTGGGTAATTGTCGACAGTTGACGAAGTCAACCCATTTTATGCTAGTCCGGGATACCTTCTCAGTCAAGGACTATGCTAAATTGTAAATCAGGGAATTAGTCCGATTGGATGGTGTTCCAGTATCAATTATTTCTGACAGAGAGCCGCAATTCACAACTAAATTTTAGCAATCCTTCCAGACGGGCCTGGGGACACAAGTTAATCTGTGTACAACCTTCCATCGTCAAATAGACGGGCAGGCAGAACGTACCATTCAGATGCTCGAGAATATGTTACCCCCATGCGTATAAGACTTCGAAGGCAACTGGGATGAACATTTGTCGCTTATTGAAATTGCTTACAATAACAGTTACCATTCAGCAATCCAAATGGCACTTTATGAAGCTTTATATGGGCGGAAGTGTAGGTCCCTGATTGGTTGGTTCGAGGTAGGAGAATCAAGATTAATTGGGCTAGATATTATCCATCAGTTAGAAGAGAAGGTGAATCTTATCAAAGAATGCTTGCTGACAGCTCAAAGCAGCCATAAATCCTACGCTGATGTGCGGTGTAGGAACCTAGAGTTTGATGTAGGTGATTAGGTATTCTTGAAGATTTCCCCAATGAAAGGCGTGATTAGATTTGGCAAAAAGGGCAAGCTCAGCCCACGATTTATTTGATCATATCGAATCCTCTAGAGAAGAGGCCAGGTGGCATACAAGTTAGATCTTCCTTCGGAATTAGAATTAGTTCACCCAGTCTTTCATGTGTCGATGCTACGGAAGTGTATAGGGGACCCATCCCAAATTGTGCCAGTCTAGGATGTCCAAGCCACTGAAGAATTAGCCTATGAAGAGGTTCCGGTATCTATATTAGATCGATAGGTTTGCAAGCTGAGAACTAAAGATGTCGCTTCTGTTAAGGTATTGTGGAGGAACAGAAATAGAGAAGAGATGACTCGGGAAGTTGAAGATGATATGAGATCCAAATATCCTCATTTATTCCATGCTTAGCTCAGACCATGCAGTTAAGGTACCTTGAGTGATTCAGTTGATGTTTTATTATTTGTGTGGTATATATCTGGTGTAGTTGACATTAGCCTTGTTGTGAATTGGTTTCTATAGTACTGTGTGAAGCACCTTTGTTGGACTTTTTTGTGTTTCAGGATTTTTAGATAGTCCATATGACAGGGGAGACTTTACCTAAATTTTTCCATAATAAGTAGTTAAAAGAGTTAAGGTTCTTGTAAGCTGAAGTTAATATTCGAGGATGAATGTTCCTAAGGGTGGAAGGATGTTACACCCCATAAGATTCTAATGAGTAGTCAGCCTATTCGTACATTGGTTAAGAGTTTTAGAGTGCAACACGTACAATAAAGGTCCCGGGGAAAGTTGAACGAGCGCAGAATCGAGATCGCGTGGGAGAAGGCCGAAGCAGGCCTCAACTGGGGCGGCGTGTCATGGACCCCCTCCCTCCGCGTTGGGCTCCATGGAACGCCCGTAAATTGCCCGATGCACAGACCCCCTATCCACTGCCTCAAGTATATATAAGTTCCTCCCTTTAATTTTAGGTTATTTTCTAAATATACATACGGTCAGAGAGGAAAAACACGGGCGAAAAAAATAAACTTCCTCCATTTACACTATGAAACGCTGCCCGAATTCAAATTAACTTCATGTATTAAAGTTTAAAGCTGCAGGGAGCATTACTATAGAGTTAGTTTCGTGAAATTCTCTTGGCAAATCGTAGCCCCACGGAGCCAAAGTTGTCAGAATTCCATCACACCAATTTCTATATGATTAGAGGCTTCAAGTAAGCATTTCTATCTTCTTGACTTTCGAGAAATTATGAGTTTTCAACTGTGTTCTGTTAAGTTGAAATATAGTCTATTTATATGTAACGTTATCGTTTTTGCTTATTTTAGTAATAAAATTAGTCTTATTCTCTCAGTCATACAGTTTCAATTGAGAAAAGCTATTGAATACGACTCCGAACTGGTCAGTTGATTAGAAATCGACAATCGAGGTATGTTAAGGCGAATCTCTTCAGAAAGTTAGTTTCTTTAGTATCATAACTCAATTTGAATCCTAGTGAGAACACCGTAAGTATATTTATTATAACTAGTTTTTGTTATTAGTTGAGTCCAGTATCCGATGTTTAGTTTGGGATTGACTATGCCCTGTATAGCCTTCTGTAACAAACCCTCGGGTTACTAGGTTGGTCGACGCCCGCGAGGGGCTAGATGACATTGCTTCAAGGAGCAGTATACCATCCGTAAGGGACGAAGATGAGGTCTGAGGTCCTCATACAGTCCATTCCATTGTTCGACTACTATTGTGCCGTATCAGCACGCTCTGCCGAGTTCGGTAGCCGGGGTATAGACAGTAGGAGTCCACCGAACTTAGACACAGCTATAGTTCAGGGGCCGAGCGAGCTGAATTGCAGACCCAGGGGATGGGTAGGATGGCTATAGTTATTAGATGATGCAATATTACTTTTTTAGGGGTATATAGATTTAAGTGTACCCACCAGGGCTTTTTGGGGACCCCGAGTGGGTTATTCTGTGCTGGTTGTACCTTCCGGCTTATTGGGGACAGTAATGTTCTTGTTTGCTCTAGTTACTAATAAATTAGATGATGGAAAGTTTAACTATTAAGGTATGATCTCTATCCCTCCATTTCAGTTATTCTCGGTTTCATTTCTTTATTTCAATTATTTACAAATATTGCCTTACATATTCAGTACATATTCTACTGACGCCTTTTTTAGGGCACTACATTACTTGCCTGCCGGTACAGATAGACGAAGAGCAGGTCTCTCTTAGCTTCCAGCCAGGATTGTCAGCAAAGTCAGTTCTTTTCCTCTAGAGCTGTTAGATAAAAGGTTTACTTCTTTTGATTGTACAATTTATGGGTAGGTGGGGGCCCTGTCCTAACTATTATAACACTCCTAGAGGCTTTCAGATTATTTCTATTTCCCTATGGTTAGCTGTTGATGGTCGTGTGGGGCCCATATGTGTTTTATTTTACGTGATGGTCATGTGGGGCCTTGTTTAGATGTCAGTTAGTGGTCTTTCCGCCATAGCTTAGTTTAGCACTGGATTTACTTTTTAGTCATAACTAGACATCATGGTGGTCTTTTCGCCCACATAGGATTCCCTGTGATTCCTTGTTTTTTGATAGCTGTTTTCCTTTACAGGTGGCTGTAAGGCCTTGTTGGCTGGAGGCTGTATTTACAACCGAGCTATAGCCCATTTTTTTCTTGATATGGGGAGTAGGCCTGCACCAGGAATGCACACACCTAGTTAAGTTAGTTTAGATCCCAGTAGGGCACTAGGTGCCAGTCATGCTTGCCAAGGTGGGGCGTGACATGAATGTACACCCGAATCGTAGACATGGGACAAAGAGCCCCGAGAGGCCCCAAGTCAACCCATGGCATGAGCGTACATCTAATTCAATCACATAAGAGGAAGACCTAACATAAGAAAATGTAAGAATTTCATAACAAGGAGAACAGACAATATGTGATCCATACATGATGGCTGAATACATCTTATAGTCTGAAAAGCCTCTAATCATATAAGACGGGTTGATGGGACAACTCTCCAACTAACCCAACAAATTTGAAACTTAAAGAAAAACATAGAGTCAAATAATATGGCCCTCATAACATGAGGAAACACCAAATAAGCTGATAATAGTCTCGGAAGCACTATTGAGGAGGGTGAGCCTGAGAGCCGGGTCCTATATCATGAAACGATATAACATAGAATGTATGCAGTCAGTACTTGGAATATATTGAGTATGCAAGGTAAGTAAAACGGACATTTAAAATATTTAAAACTCATAACTAAACATAAGAATAGGACAACATGCTCATATCATAAATATCGTAATATAACATAAGGCTCAAGGTTTTAAAAACATTTGTAATACAATCGGAATCATAATCGTAGGAGAAAATCCTTATTTAACATGACCTGAGCCAATATACATAATCATAAACATGCATAAATCATGGCTAACAGTGTGAGATTCTCTTAATCGACATACCCCATATGAACACACATGAAGCTCGACTTATTTTGGGAAATTTTTGACTTATATAAATAGAACACTTAGGCTTTTGTTTTGGTTATCCTACTTTTTTTTGGATGAACGTGGGAGGCAGGAAATTGAGCTGAAGAAAATCCTAGGGTTATTTCTCTTCTCTTTTCTTCAAAATTTCAATTGTTTGTATGATTATTACTTGTTTGAAGATGATTAATCAACAAATGAGTGGATAAATTACCTCCGTCTGAGGTTGAGGCAAATTGCAGAAGTGTGTAAGGCATTAGTAATTCAGCTTAATTCTCTCTCTTAAGAAAGGTTGTTATGTTATTCTTGCTTTTCATTGTGTTAATGTTCGACTGTCATTAATGTACAACTTAGAATCCTAATTTTGTTTCTGAGAGGAAAATGTTCGGGATAGATGTGGAGTAGGGGAATATGTTCTTGTCTTTGTTGTCGATTAAAGGTAAGATTCACGTGCAGGATAGAAATATACCTGTAACGTCATATTCGGTTACGTAGGGAAACTATTGTGATTCATTAGAAGATGGGCTCTCGCTTCATAGAAGTGTGTTGTGTAAGGCTCATCATTCTATAGTTGGCTAGAGGTTCGAAAGACCCGAGCCATAGGTCAGCCATCCCTGACCATCAACCTAAGAGAAGGGTTAACTGAAATATAATACACATTACACATACCTGCACGTTTTTCCTTAACCTCATATTACTCTTGCAATTGCTTAAATCACAATTATTTTCATTTCAACTAGCATTACATTAACTCTTAATCTTTAAAAAATTCTCATTTGATGTTCTCCATATACTTATATAAAGACATTGTGACTACTTGAGTAAGAAATTTATTGCCACGCTACATTCCTTGTGGGTTCGACATTCGGCTTGAAAAAAAGCCACTATATTACTTGTACGACCATGTGCACTTGCGTGCATTGGGCGCAACTAGTTTTTGGCGCCGTTGCCGGGGACTTGTGTAATTGGTGAATTAATTTTTTTTGGTGTTAGTTACCAAGATCTATACAAGTATTGACAACTTGATCTTAGTGGTTACTCTTGCAGGGACTATGTCTTTTTTGAATGCTGGCAAGAGATAAGAAATTTCTGGATCCATTTTTGGAGCCTGAGAGACAGTTTCATTTGTAGAGGAGGGAAGCTCTAGAAAGGAAGTTGCAGTTGTTACAGAGGGAAATTCTGGAACAACAACACCCACCAGTGGGACAGGCAGAGTTAGTGCCTGGAGTGATGGCTGCAAGACCGGTACGCAAGGTGGAAATCCCACACGCGAATAATGTGACATCCAGCATTCGCAGGCCGGACCCAGGAGGTAGATTTGAGCTAAAACAGAACATGGTACAGTTATTGCATACCAGCGGACAATTCACGGGTCTCCCTCATGAAGACCCACAGTAGCATCTCCAAAATTTTTTGGAGATCCGTGAAACATACATACCCGCTGGAGTATCATCGGATTATGTGAGGCTTACATTGTTTCCCTTTTCATTGCTGTGGGAAGCTAAGAGGTGGTTAAAGACTGAACTGCCTAATTCTATTACCACATGGGATGATTTGGCAAAGAAGTTCTTGATTAGATTCTTTCCGTCAGGGAAGACAGCCAGGCATAGAAGTCAAATTATAAGCTTAAAGCACAGAGACGGTGAAAATTTGTATCAGGCATGGGAGAGGTTCAAGTCGATGTTGAGAGATTGCCCTCATCATCATCAGTCAAATGATGTTTTGGTGCATACATTTATCGAAGGCTTGGAACCTTATACCAAAATTTTGTTAGATTCTGCAGTCGGGGAAAGACATATGAAGAGCTGTATACCTTATTGAACCGTATTTCACAAGGTAATCCTGAATGGAATGTGGACACAACCCGAGGGGTGGTGAAGAAAGTGACAAGGGTCTTCGAGGTAGATGTACTCACAGTTATTGCTGCACAGATAGCCGCACTGCAGAATATGATCAACACTTATTTTAGAAGAATGAGCTTAGGTCAGTCACAGGCTCCAGTCAATGTAGTCCAGTAGGTATGGTATGAAGTCTGTGGTAGCGGTGAACACGTAGCTGATTTATGTGGTGCCAATCCAGATTCAGTTTATTTTGTTGGCAATGCAAAAAGGAGCAACAATCAATAGTATGGAAACAATTACAACCCGAATTAGAGAAACCACCAGAATTTTTCCTAGGGTAGCAATAGTCATCAGGGGAAAAGATCAAATCAGGGCTTGCACAAGAACCAAGGGGGTCATCAGAATTTTCAGTCTCAGTTCAGAGGAAATACTGCATCGTCTCAGTTTAGAAACATCGAGGACATGCTGAAGACCATTATATCTAACCAAGCTCAGATGCAAGATGACCAAGTAAAATTGACAGCTGACATGAAAAACCAGTAGTTAGCCACAAAGGCTTTGGAGTTTAAGTTGGGACAGTTAGATGGAGCATAGAATACTAGACCTCGGGGTGAATTTCCAAGTGATACAGACAAAAATCCCAAGTAGGTGAATGAAGTTACAACTAGAAGTGGACAGCAATTGAGGGAGTTGGAACCCGAAAAGCTACCATAGAAAGTTGAAGCAACAGAACAGGATGAAGAGAATTAGAATGTGAGGGGGAGTGAAAAGGTAGCAGAGAATGAAAGCCCACTGCCCCCGTTTCCATAGAGATTGTGAAAGCATAAGGAGAAAGCATGTTTCAAGAAGTTCATGGAAGTGCTGAAGCAGGTGAACATTAATCTTCCTTTGGTAGATGTGTTGCAAGGAGTTCCTAAGTATGCAAAGTACATAAAGGATATTGTGGCAAACAAGAGAAAACTGACAGAATATGCTACAGTTGCACTTACTGATGAGTGCACCTCTCGGATACAGAAAAGATTGCCTACAAAGCTCAAAGATCCGGGAAGTTTTACTATCCAGATTACTATTGGGTAGCCAATTCGAGCTCGTGGTTTGTGTGATTTGGGAGCAAGTATCAACTTAATGTCTACATATTTATTTAAGAAGTTGGGGTTGGGTAGTCCCAATCCCACTACCGTAATTTTGCAGCTAGCTGATCGTTCATTGGCACGGCCAGATGGAATTGTGGATGATGTGCTAGTGCAAGTGGGCTCCCTTATTTTCCTTGTGGATTTCACAATTCTTGACTTTGAGCCAGATTCAGAAGTCCCATTTATTTTGGGAAGTCCCTTTTTTGCAACTAGGCGAGCTCTGATTGATGTAGTTGCTGGGGAGCTAACCATGAGAGCTCATGATAAGGTAGAAGTATTTGACGTCTACAAGGCTATGAAGCTACTTTCCATCTATGAAGAGTTATCATCCATCACTATTGTGGATCAAGAGTCAACACTGCAGCTTATGGGCCCAAAGGGTCCCTTGGAGAGAGCATTGGTGGGACATGGTGAGTCAGGGGATGGTGCAACATATGAAATGGTCCAAACTCTGAATGAGGCAAAAATGTTCTTTTATAAGCATGAGTTTGAGCCTTTGCAGTGGTCCTTAGAACCATCACCAAAGCCATCAATAGAGGAGGCACCCAAATTGGAGCTGAAAACATTGCCTCCACACCTGCAGTATGTATTTTTTGGAGAAGATGACACATTGCCAGTCATTCTTTCAGCAAAACTAACAGAGTGACAGGTGCAAGATGCGTTAGGGGTCTTAAGGAGGCGAAAGAGAGCGATGGGATGGAAGATGTCAATCATTAGGGGAATCAGTCCATCTTTCTGCATGCACAAGATATTGATGGAGGAAGGATCTAAGCCAACTGTACAATATCCACGGAGGCTGAACCCGGTGATGAAAGATGTCGTCAGGAAGGAAGTGATTAAGTGGCTAGATGTAGGAGTGGTGTATCCGATCTCAGACAACTAGTAGGTCAGTCTGGTTCAGTGTGTTCTAAAAAAGGGGGGATGACGGTGGTCACTAACGAGAAGAACGAGTTAATTCCCACACGAACAGTCACATGTTGGAGGATTTGCATGGATTATAGGAAACTCAATGAGGCCACTCGTAAAGATCAATATCCTATACCATTCATCGATTAAATGTTGGATAGACTGGCAGGGAAGGAGTATTATTTCTTTCTGGATGGTTATTCTTGCTATAATCAAATAGTTATAGCCCAGAAGATCAGGAGAAGACCACAATCACATGTCCCTATGGGACATATTCTTTCAAACGGATGCCCTTTGAATTATGCAATGCACTAGCCACCTTCAAGCGATGCATGATGGCAATATTTCATGATATGGTGGAAGACTATGTTAAGGTATTTATTGATGATTTTTTTGTTTTTGGTAACTTGTTTGCTATGTGTTTGAAGAATTTAGACAGGGATTTAGCTAGGTGTGAAGACTCAAACTTGGTGCTCAATTGGGAGAAGTGTCACTTTCTAGTCAAGGAGGGCATTGTTCTTGGCCATAAGGTGTCGCGCAAAGGTTTGGAGGTTGATTGTGTAAAGGTAGAGGTAATCGAGAAGCTACCACCACCAGTATCGGTTAAGGGTGTCCGTAGTTTCTTAGGACATGCTTGCTTTTACAGAAGGTTTATTCAGGATTTCTCAAAGATCTCCAGACCAATATGCCGATTGTTAGAAAAAGATGTAAAGTTTGAGTTTAACAATGAGTATGTGAAAGCATTTGAGGAGCTGAAGAAGAAGCTGGTGGAAGCTCCCATTCTCATTGCTCCTGACTGGGAACACCCCTTCGAGCTGATGTGTGATGCTAGTGATGTTGCTGTGGGGGAACTATTGGGGTAGCGAAGGAAAAAGATTTTTCATTCCATCTACTACGCAAGCAAAACGATGGATGCTGCGCAGGTGAACTACACAGTCACCGAGAAGGAGATGCTGGCACTTGTTTATGAATTTGACAAGTTCAGATCCTATCTGGTTGGGTCGAAAGTGGTGGTACAGACGTATCATGCTGCAATTCGATACTTATTTGGCAAGAAAGATGCAAAGCCTAGGTTAATCAGGTGTATATTATTGTTGCAAGAGTTTGACTTGGAGATCCAAGAGAGGAAGGGAAGTGAAAATCAGGTTGCAAATCACCTGTCACGACTAGACAATCGGTCACATGTGAAGGAGGGTGAGTGCATCCGAGAAGAGTTCCCTGATGAACAATTCTTGGCGTTGAAGGAGGCAGAGAAATCCCATGGTATGCAGATATAGTAAACCTGATAGTGAGTGGAGTATACCCACCAGAGACAACTTCTCAACAAAGGAAGAAGCTGAAGCATGAGTCCCGGTACTATATGTGGGATGAGCCAAATTTATTCAAGCAAAGACCAGATCAAATAATGAGGCGGTGCATTCCAGAGAGTCAGATAGGTGAGGTGTTGAGAAGCTGTCATTCATCATCGTATGGCAGTCATCATGGAGGAGAGAGTACCACTCACAAAGTGCTCCAATCCGGCTTCTTTTGGACAACATTATTCAAGGATGCTGCAGCCTATGTAAAGGCCTGTGATCAATGTCAAAGAATGGGGACAATCAGCAGGAAACATGAGATGCAATTGCATAACATCTTAGAAGTTGAGGTGTTTGATACGTGGGGGATATACTTTATGGGCCTTTTTCCACCATCGTTTGGTAATCAATACATTCTGGTAGCCGTGGACTACGTTTCTAAGTGGGTTGAGGCAGCGACTTGTCCCAAGAATTATAACAAGGTGGTGGCTAGATTTGTGAAAAAGCAGATTTTACCAGATTTGGCACTCCACGAGCAATTATCAGTAATGGAGGATCACACTTTGTTAATGCCTTGTTCCGAAAGTTGTTGGCTAAATATGGGGTATGGCATAAAGTGGCTACAACATATCACCCCCAAACTAGCAGGCAAGTAGAAGTGTCGAACCGGGAAATCAAGAAAATTTTGCAGAAAACAGTGAATGCTCAACGCAGAGATTGGGCAAGAAAATTAGATGATGCGTTGAGGGTGTATTGAACTACGTACAGGACGCCAATTGGGACTTCACCGTATTGGTTAATTTACAAGAAAGTGTGTCATCTTCCTGTAGAGCTTGAACATCAAGCCTATTGGGTTGTGCGGAAACTGAACATTGATCCCGAGTTAGCTGGGAAAGAGCGGTTGCTGCAATTGAGTGAGTTGGATGAGTTTCGGTGGAATGCATATGAGAGTGCCAAATTGTACAAGGAAAAAATGAAGAGGTGGCATGATAAGCATATGGTGCATCAAGTATTTGAGTCGGGCCAGGTGGTGTTGCTATTCAACTCCAGGTTGAAGTTTTTCCCGGGAAAACTGCGATCTAAGTTGTCTGGACCGTTTGAGGTGGTAAGGATGACCCTGTACGGGGCTGTTGAATTGTGGCAAGAAGATAAAAGTGCCATATTTTTAGTAAACGGTCAGCGGTGTAAACACTACTAGGTGAAGGCGTTAATCGAGAGAAGACTTCTATCACCTTAGCGGATAAATGAAGATGAGAGGTGTTGTACCGTGATGGTAAATCAGGCGCTGCACGAGAGACAACCTATGAATGTAATGTAATAGTTAGAAATTATGAGGAAAAAAAAGAAAAGTCATGCCATGACTAAAACTACGACGCTCGGTGGGAGGCAACCCATTATTTTCTGATTAATGGGTGGTTGAGAATGATTTGCAGGAGGTATGGAGAAAAACAAAATAGCGGAAGTGCAAGCCAAGGTAAGGTGTTGAAAAAAATAAGGATAAGATCTAGTGAGCCTGCACGTTGTCTCCGTGGCATGGAGCTTGAGCTCCGCGATAGCCTCTATGCCACGTTGAGTTCATTTGCAGGGGTCCCGGATTCCAGTGAGCCGGCGCGTTGGCTCCATGGCACGGAGCCTGAGCTCCGCGATGGACTCCGTGCCACGTTGCTCTTATAATTTCGAAGGGTTCAATCAAAGAACTGGGTCGACCCGGTTGAAACCCCTTATTTTTAAACCAAAAAAGTAGCAATCACCCTCATTTTTCCAAGACCTCCGCGACAGAACTCCCATTCCCCCTTCTTCCTTGAGCGTGCCACGCCGGAGCTCTCCCAAATCTTCCTACCTCCTTCACAACTAAGATTAAAAGGTATGTTTAAGGTTTGTTCTTCCATGTTTTATGCGAAATTTCTTAGCACGAACTGTAGGAAGACAAAATTTAGCCCTTGGTCATGGAAACTTATTTTAATCAAGTTTTTACGGGTCAATAATGCATTTAGGAGGCTATTCGATTTGTAAACTCAATAAATGCATGATTATTGTTGCATTTCATAAGTATCTAAAGGTTAGGGTTGCTTGTTGAGTTGAATGAAAAGGAAGAAGATAGGAAAATTAGAAATTAGGCCATCAATTCTTGTATAATTAGAATGGGCATTAGAATTTATGGAGTGGATGGTTGCAAGGATGGTCTTTGTGAATGGGAGCATGAAAAAATAATCCCAAAGACTACTATTCATCAAGGTGAGTTATCAACTGCATTAATTTTGAGTCAAGCAACATTATTGCTAGACTAAGGAACATGAGAATTCAATTGTACGAAGTCTGAGTAGTACAAGAAATTGCCTTGTCAAATGTACTGATGTAATGCGCCCTGCTAGTATTTGCTAGAAAATATTTTGATTCACATAAATTGTGGGAGTATCGAGCATGGAATTGTGAAGAAGGGGAAGTCATAGTACCCGACTGACTATGACTCGTGAAACCATGCTAGCAACTAAGTGTGGGGTGACAAACTGAAGCCCGTCCTTAGTATTAGCTAGCCATGTTACTGATAGTGTTAATGTATGTTTTGTTGAACAGGAAAGATGTCGGCTCGACAAGATAAGGCAAAAAGGTCTTTAAACTTCTGGTACGGGCAGGAAAAGATACAGAGTGGGCTCAGCTGTTCCAACAGCCCCACCAGTTCCCAGGGGCCAGAGAAGACAGTTTGGTACTAGATGGGTGGTGGAGGAAGGCAAAAAGTGGTATGAAAAACATAAGGAGTCGAAGTATTTTCCTGAAGAGCAAATTGAGAGGGAACCTTTGGCACAAGTATTCCCTCGGATATTGCACAGGATACACGCCTTGGGTGTTGACTTCATCTTTGAGGCACCCAAGGAGTGCAATTTACACATGGTGAGGGAATTCTACGCGAATTTGGACCCTACTCTACGCAGCCACACCATCAAGATTCGGGGGCAGGTGGTAACTTTGGAAGCACACCATCTAAATGCCATCTTGGGGACACCGGACACAGATCCACATCCTCTCCACTAGCTGAACATCACCCCACCATATGCTGATATCCAATACACATTATGTGGACAAAGACTAATATCCAGGTGGAGTCGTCATAAGGAGAAACGGTACCACCAAACATTTCCATATTCACAGATGAACAAGGAAGCCAGAATTTGGTTGAAGATTGTGTGCACTTTGCCTTATCCCTGGGGTGCCTAGGACAGATGTCACCCGCGACACAGTTTTTCTGGTATACGCTCAGATGAAAGGCTTAGAAATTAATGTTGGGGCTGTGATCATATCAGTCATGAAAAAGGGCCAGACTACATCAGGGGAACAGGTATGGATTTAGTGGTCTACGACTAAGGCACCCGACACCATATATGGCCTTGTTCTCACATTAGCAGAGTGACACGCACGTGATGATTGCTATGCTGCCAGGATGTTTGGACTGCAGATGCTACAGCTGCCGATTGGTGGACGTCCTGGAACAGAGGATGAATTATTGTAGGTGGATATCGATTACCCAATGAATGAACATTCTCGAGCCATGTGCAAGATTGGCCCAGCATTTGTAGAGCCGGTGGACGACGATGTACCCATCGATGAGGAGACACGCCGTGAAGACTCATACATTGAGTTAGATGATGATGGAGGCGAAGACTCAAACCTCGATGATGAGGCATTTGCACCAGATGAAGAAATTGAACCAATATATTGATCAGGGAGTTTTCACCACCCTAACTTTGTTCTTAAATTGATATGTGCGAACACTGAGGGCAGTGTTCAGACTAAGTGTGGGGTGGAGGTTATCTTTTGTTTGTTTATCTGTGTGGGTATTCTGCATATAATCTGATTTGTAATGCTATGTTTGTGTACTTGTGTGGTTAGCTATGTGGTTAGTTGTGAAATGAAAAATTGGTGAAAAATTGGTTTGTAATAGCTAGTGTTCGAGGGCACTTTGGTGTGTATGGGAAGGTGTTTTTGGTACTATTATTTTGATTCTTAATTCTATTGTTTTGGGTTCCTCAGTTTTGTTTTCGGGGCTTTTCCCGAGGAGAGTCCCTTTGAACCGACGTCATAGGTAAAGACTGTTCCCTATGATGGATGGATGACGACCGTCTTAAGGGAAGTTAGTCGCGGTAGGAAATAGATAATAAATACATCATTATTGGGCTAAAGAATTTCAGTTGGTTAGATGCTAGACTTCATGGCACATGCATTTGGATAAGCAAATGGTTGAATTTAAGAGGATCACATAGGTATGAATGTTGAACTCTAAATTGCTGAATTTTAGGCTTAATTGTGCTTGTAACTCAATATGGTTGAAATCATGAAAGGAGATAAGCTAACCAAAAGTTACCCTCTTTGCCATGTGTGGTGAGAACTAGTTGTATTTCTTGCAAGCTAACGTCTAGAATTTTCCTTGTGTGTACAAAAAGTTGGAAATGAAATTAAGCTTAGAGGACATGATAAAGGCACTTCTTTGTGAACCGAGATAGTTTTCCCATTTAATTCAGGTTCCTATCCTTAACAATTTCCCCTAGTGAGCCAGTTTGAGCCTTTAAGCCTAAGTTTTTTAAACAACTGCACTAAGAAACCTTGCCCCACTTGTTCAAATAGCCTAAATGCCATTTTGATCCAAATAGATCCCATTGCACTTTATTAAGGCAACATGAAAAAGGGAAAGAAAGAGTGTGAGTGCTCCATATGAAATCATAAGATATATATATACGGGTGCATCTATATAATCAATAATATATATATATATATAGACACTTGTGTACATATAGTCTGTTGATGAGTTCCGTCAAAGGTACAAAAGTCGATGCATCTAGGAAGACAAGTTGAAAGGAATTGAAGTACATGGCGAGAGAAGTAAATTGCAAAAAAGAAAAATTGTGGAAATGTCTTAAAGTGCAAAGGGATATGAGTCACTATAGACCAAATAATCCTACCTGTCCCTTAGCCGACATTATAACGTGGAAAAAGTCTTTCTGATCCTATAAGTGATGCAATGATCGATGGAGTAGTACACTAAAGGCAAACTCATGATGTATTAGATTTGCTGGAATAATCTTTTGAGTGTGAGTGATTCAGTGCATAATGTGCATAAGTATGAGTATCACGGTTTCATGGAAATAGAATCGGTGTAAATCAGTGAGGGCATAAGCTGGGGGACTTGTTGTTAAGCTAATAGTTTGCTATTATGATTCAGACACGTTGGCCAGATTTTAAGTGAAAGAGTTAATCATGAGGCCTGTATGATTTTGCTCAATAGAATAATGAATATACCTTGCTGACTTAATGTTACTCCGTGATTAAAGTGTTTAGCACAACTAGATGTGAGTTACTTTGGCCCCATAATGATAGTAAAGTAGTTGCAAGCATGTCGAGGATACTAAAAGTTTGTCCGAGGACAGACAAGGGGATAAATGTGGGGTAGTGATATTAGGCGTATTTATACGACCAAAATCCATATTTTCAACCCGTTGTCAGTCTGAATAGGGAGAATATTGATGTATTCGCGCATGTAGAGTTAAGTAAGGTTATTCTTCTTTATTTTTTTTTGTTTCGAATTAATAATTGTGTGGTGACTAATTGCAAGTGGAGAACAAAGTGGCGAAACTGGAGGAGCAAGCCAAACTCCGAGGAATAATAGGCTAATATCTGGAGGGCGTAAAGAGAAATTTAAAGTTCCCCCATCGTGTCATGCTAAGGATGGTCCGCGTTGAACAACGTGTCATATTACATGGGAGGAAGACTAAAATGATGAAAAGTAGGAAGGCATATAAAAGTGAAGCTCCGCGATGACCTCCGTGCCACGTTGCCAGCTTATTTCGGAAAATTTTCCACTTGTATAAATAGAACACTTAGGATTTTATTTTGGTTATCTAACTTTTTTTTGGACGAACGTGGGAGGCAGGCAGTTGAGCTGAATAAAATCCTAGGGTTATTTCTCTTCTCTTTTCTTTCAAATTTCAATTGTTTTTATGATTATTACTTGTTTGAAGCTGATTAATCAACAAATGAGTGGCTAAATTACCTCCATCCGAGGTTGAGGCAAATTGCAGAAGTGTGTAATGCATTAGTAATTCATCTTAATTCTCTCTCTTAAGAACGGTTGTTCTGCTATTATTGCTTTTCATTGTGTTAATGTTCGGCCATCATTAATGTACAACTTAGAATCCTAATTTTGTTTCTGAGAGGACAATGTTTAGGATAGATGTGGAGTAGGGGAATATGTTCTTGTCTTTGTTGTGGATTAAAGGAAAGATTCGCGTGCAGGATAGAAATATACCTGAAACGTCATATTCGGTTACATAGGGAAATTATTGTGATTCGTTAGAAGATGGGCTCTTGCTTCATAGAACTGTGTTATGTAAGGCTCATCATTCTATAGTTGGCTAGAGGTTCGAAAGACCCGAGCCATAGGTCAGCCATCCCTGACCATCAACCTAAGAGAAGGGTTAACTGAAATATAATACACATTACACATACCTGCATGTTTTGCCTTAACCTCAGATTACTCGTTCTATTGCTTAAATCACAATTTTTTTCATTTCAACTTGCGTTACATTAACTCTTAATCTTTAAAAAATTCTCATTCGGTTTTCTCCATATACTTGTATAAAGACGTAGTGACTACTTATGTAAGAAATTTATTGCCATGCTGCAGTCCTTGTGGGTTCGACATCCGACTTGAAAAAAAGACACTATATTACTTGTACGACCACGTGCACTTGCGTGCATTGGGGTGCAACAGGGGCCATTGACTCATGGAGTCGTTCCTCAGGTACACTGCTTCTCGAATGCAAATACCACAACCAACAACTTTTGTTCTGTCATGATGTAATTATTCTGAGTTGCATTATGCGTATTACTAGCATAATAAATTGTATGAAAAATATTTTCACGCCTTTGGCCAAAAATAGGTCCCAGGGTCACTCCGCTAGTATCACACCTAGCCTCAAACGGTAAGGACCACTCAAGTGCCACTATGATTGGGGCAGTAGTCAATCTCTCCTTCAGGCATTCAAAAGCCTTCAAACATGCATCATCACACACAAACTTCTCCTTTTTCTCAAGTAGCTTTCACAAGGGATGTGCAATCTTTGAGAATTCCTTGATGAATCTCCGATAAAATCCTACATGATTCAAAAAGCTTGAAACACCCTTTATCGAAATTAGTGGTGGTAGACTAGAAATAACATCAATCTTCACTCCACGGATTGTTGGAGATTTGATTGACCGTCTCCATTTGNCCCTTTATCGAAATTAGTGGTGGTAGACTAGAAATAACATCAATCTTCACTCTGTCTAATTCAATGTCCTTACCAGAGATCCTATGGTCGAGCATTATACCCTCTTTGACAATGAAATGACACTTTTCCCAATTAAGCACCAAGTTGGTCTCTTCGCATCACTCAACACCTTGCTCAAGTGAGCTAAACAATTATCAAATGAGTCACCCACCACTAAAAATCATCCATAAATACTTCAGTGGTGTCCTACACCATGTCGGAGAATATGGACATCATGAAGCACTTAAAAATGGCGGGCCAATTACATAACCCGAATGATATCCTCTTGAAAGCAAATGTCCCATAGGGGCAGGTGAAAGTGGTTGTCCCTTGGTCTTTGGGGGCTACAGAGATTCGATTGTATCCCAAATAACCGTCAAGAAAATACTACCGCCCTATGCCTGCAAGTCGGTCTAGCATCTGATCCATGAATGGCATCGGAAAATGATTTTTCTGCGCCCAGTGGTTTAGCTTTCGATAGTCCATGCATACTCTCCAACCTGAGACTAGTCTTAGTGGAATGAGTTCATTGTTAGAATTCGAGACCACTGTGATTCCTCCCTTCTTTGGTACTCATAGAATTGGGCTCACCTATTTGCTGGTAGCAATAGGGTAAACTACACTTACATCCAGCCACTTAATAATTTCCTTCTTTACCACCTCTTGCATAGATAGATTCAACCTACGCTGATGCTCAATGCTCGTAATACAATTTGGCTTAAGATGGATCTTATGTGTGCAAATACCAAATGAGATCCCAATAATATCACCTACGGTCCACCCAATGACCTTTTTATACCTCTTTAGAAGGGAAACTGAAGCCTCAACTTGCCGTTCCACCAACTCAACTAAAACTATGACCGGTAATGTGTTTCCGATCCCTAGAAATACATCTAGTAAGTGAGATGGGAATGCCTTGAGCTCCAATACTGGAGGCTCCTCAATAGATGGTTTGGCCGGTGGGGTCACATGATTTTTTAGATCCAGATCAATCTTCTTCGGAGCATAAGTGTACGACCCCATACTTGCAAGTGCATTAACGATCTCATCACCCTCATTGATCTCTTCAGCATCAACATTCATCAACACTGCTTCTAAGTCCTCAATACTCACCCTCTCATCAATAGGCATGATTGGAAGATTAGCCTCCACAACCTCAATCATTGAGACAGACCCACATGTCGTTTCAATGTGTCATGGACCAACACATATAAAATATCACCTCTTCATTGTTCAACCATAATTTCAGTTGTCCGGTCTCCATGTCTACAAGAGCAAGCCCGATGGTGAAGAATGGTCTCCCTAAGATAATGCGGACCTTGAAATCAATGTCACAGTCTAGAATAACAAAGTCTACCAGAAATATAAAGGACTCCACCTTCACCAGCTAATCATAAAGAATCCCTACCGGATTTTTCACTGTGCGATCTGCCATCAATAGTCGCATTATAGTTAGTTTGGGGGCTCCCGAGCCCACCTGTCTAAATACTACAAATGACATTAGATATATACTAGCACCCAGATCACATAACACCTTAGCAAAGTTAAAGGCTCCAATAATGCACGGTATGGTGAAAGCTCCAAGGTCTTCCTTCTTCTACACAAGAGACTGAGATGCTATTGCACTACAGTGGTGCAAATATCAGTAGTTCAAAGCTCACATTCCTCTTTCTAGTGACAAGATCCTTCATAAATATAGCATATCCAGGCATCTGCTCAAGTGACTCGACTAATGGGATGTTCAAAGATAATTTTTTCAGCATTGAAATAAATTTGTGCTACTTCCTATCTTCGACCTTCTTCTTTGGCCTCTCCGGGAAAGGAGGAGGAGGTCTAGGAATGTGTGAAATCTTTTAAGTTACCTCCTTCTCATTACCTCTTTCAGAACAATGCTCCTCTACCTTATTAGGAGTTGTCTTCTCAATTGTATCATCAGTCAAAACCTGTTCCTCTGAGTCTGCCACCCTATCATCATCAATCACTGAGGGCTCAACTATCTCATCAGTCACAACAATCATAGGAGGATTGATTGTCCCCTTCCCACTGTTAATAGTGACATTTTTATTTTTCAGATTCTTAATTGTATTACTAGGAAGCGTGCCCTTTTGCCTCTTGTTCATAACAATAGACATCTAACCAAGTTGTTGCTCAATCTTCTTAATAGAAACAACATGTGATTCCACCTTTTAGTTCATACCAGAAATACCAGCGCGGAGTTCCTTAAAATGGCCATCTATCGCCTCCATCTTCTAAAGTACTTTCGACAACATATCTTCCACCCTTGATCTCCTAGACTATGGTTCATGGTTTCTTGGGGTAACATAGAGACTGCTTCTATTTATTTTTGTACTCCTCATGCTTTTTCCAGTCACCATTGTCTCTGCCTTTACTCCTGTCCCTGTATTGTCCCTTGTTGTAGTTGTTGTCTCTGTAATATTCGGACCATGGTTCCCCAGACCTTGATTCCAAAAGTCTTGGTTAGACCCTTTTGTGTTGGTCCAGAAACCCTCCCCTTTATCGTTCAAATAATTGTCTTCCTCCTCTGACTCTAATTTGCCTCCATCACTTTTTGGGGCCTTGCCTTGGGAACCAACTGCATTCACCTTTTCTATCCCGGCTTGCATTGTTGTTTGATCTCATCAATATCACGATCTCATTCTTCATACTTTCTTCTCTGCTCCACAGAAATACCCACTGCATAAGTACCGGCTGGGACTTCTGACTCTCTTGTGTGCCATGCGCTATTGGTTTTGGTGATACTATCAAGGACCTCCGTAGCCTCAGCATATGTACGACTCATGAATGTTCCGCTAGATACATTATTTCCACCAGCATTTAGAGACTTATAAAATATTTCCAAGAGTGTATCATTTGGGATCTTATGGTTGGGCACCTTTTTCATCTTCTATTTAAACCGAAACCACGTCTCATGAAGTTATAAACTTCATCTATTAGTTGCAATGCTGTAGAAGGTGGAAAGAATATCTCAAGGAAAATCTCTCTTAACCTCTCTCCAAGTATTGATAGAATTGTTTGGCAGTTTAGCCAACCACAACGTTGCCTCACTTCCTAGGGAAAAGGGAAATAACCTCAACCTTATCACATACTGACTCATATTGGTTATTTGTATTCTTTGCAAATACCCATAAAATTTATCAAGTGAATATGTGCATCATCATTAGAATGACCCACAGATATCCCCTTTATGTTGAATAATAGGATCATTGCACTGGTAATACAAAACTTTTCCCCATAAGGCAACGGGGGAGGGAGCATAGTTGTAGTGGCGTCGACCTCATCAATATCAGCATCATCGTCATCATCAAAGAGTCGGTGCCTCTGCTGGTATGGACCTCTGTTCCTTCTAGCTCATTCAGCTTCGGTAGTTGGGCGTTGCTCTCAGAACGCCTCGCTACCTCTCTATCTCTTGCTCAAGATTGTTCCTCAACCAACACTCTTTTGTTGCTTCTTCCACTGTTTCTTGCCCATGTGCATTGGCCATGTTCCTTAAATTCCATAGGTTTTGCTCAAGATCGTGATCAATTTGAACCAGGGATTTTCCTCGGTTCCTAGTACTAGTCATACACAAACCTGACACCTATATAGAAGGTAAAACAATATAAAAACATAGTTAACAAAAGCCTAACTCGTATTCTTCGGCAACGATGCCAAAATTTGACGTTGCCCAAATTACACCTCGTAATGAGATATAAAGCGATTGATGTTCAAATATAGACCCCAACCAGGGTTGGGGTCAAATCCCATAAGGAATACGGCGAGTACCTTAGATAACGTGTTTAGCTACTACTATTGACTTACTTATTTCGTATGGGGGAAATTGTAGCAGGAAATAATAGAAAACAGTAGAGAGTAATGAGTAGATCCTTGCATTTAAAATTGATTGAATTCAAAGAGTGAATTGACTAGGATTGTGTTCCCCATGACTTCATAACCACAGGAGATTTGTACTAGTGATCTATTCCAGTGTCTAACATGCAATATTGGTAAGATAACTTCACTTAAATGGTTGTTCCTATACTTAGATGATTATCACCACGCTATTTGATTTGTATGCAGATGTATACTTGATTTACCCTTACCCTTGATATCGGATTAGCTATTTTCGGACAATGTCAAGCTATTAGATGAGGGTTGATAGCCTCAAATCTCTATTGTTTATCCCTTTTACAATTCGTTACTACCCTTGATCCGGTGAGTAAGAAGAAGGTAAATTCTAACATTTGCAATCATTAAGAAATAATTAAAATGAAGGGAAAAATAATACATGCATAAACCCCGTTCAAGATTCACTAAGTATTTCTGCCCATGTGATACATCATGGTTCCCACAATCCTAGTTATGGTTTTAGCTACTCATAATTGAGAGATTACAATTAGAAATTAAAGAAGAAACCATAATTGCAACTTACAATAATTTGTAAAAGAAACCATGCGACTTGAATAAATCAACAAGAATCCAAGATTAATACTCCAAAGCCATTTGAATCATTGAATTGAAGAAACAAATTGTGAAACTTGTTTCTTGAACCTTATTTTAATTCCACAACTATGAGAAATATGGTAAAAAGTCGTAAATAATGAATAAACTGTAAAAATAAACCTACATAAATTATTTAAAGAATTAGACAAATCCTTTCCTAATTTAAAAAGGGATGCAGGTCGGCAGTGACAGTGACTCATTAGGTATCCTAACGAGTTTTGGGAAATAGTGATGGCTCGTGCTCAGCATACAACTCCTTCTAGACGATGGGTCGCCTAACGACTATTTATGTAACTGTATGAGTCATGAGGTCCCTCATTTCTTCTGATCCCTGAAACTTCTAGTGTTATGGATGACTGCTCCTACCTGTTCATGACGAGTTGTTTAGTCTGATGACGACTCATTGCTCCTTTCGTCCTGACACTTATCCTATGATGCTTAACTTCTGAACTTTTCTAGATGGTTCTCCCCACAAGTCATGAAGTCATACGACCACTCATTAGTCCTTCCATTATGATTCCTAGGTCTTTTGATCAATTTCAACTCCCAGTCCTCATGACCTTCCTAGCGACTCATTGCTAGATAGGAAGAGCTGTGATGTCAACTCGTGGTTATCACTGTTCTAGCCTGATCGTGGTGCCTTCAAACTCTTTTTATCCTAATGGTTCAAGGAACGAGTTACCCAGTGACACGACGACTCATTACCTTGCTGACTCACTTTCCGAACCTTTTTTCTTGAAACACTCAACAAAAACACATTATATCTATATAAACATACTCGAGATTAGCATATTTTGTTAATTTAAAGTGTCGAAAGTGTCGAAAGTGCTGTAAACTCATGGCACATCAGGTTTCCTTTGCCTTTCCCTTCCTTTTGCTTTTAGATGAGGATGGGTCTTTCCCTTTGTCTTGTTTCCTAGAAGAAGTCATGTTCCAGTATGACAATGATAGTGCCCAGAAAAAAACAGAATCTTTTTGTATTTTTCATGAAGAAAGTAAAAGAACACAACTATGCTAAGATGATAGATAAAAGAAAAAGAGATTTGATGTCCACAAAAAATGGAACAAAATTGTCACAAACTGGAAACACATGTGCTAGACCTACAGTTCATAGGCTGACCCGTGGCTTGCAAGTGCGTCGCAGATATGCAGCATAAACTCAGAAAAATATGGGAGGTACCTGCGTTGCACCTATGTTTTGTAGGTAACGATCCACTCTTCGTAAGTGTAGTGCAGAAGGGTAACAGTTAACCTGAAGCTCAATCCCATTCTTGCGCTATAAACTTTGTTTCACAGATAGGCATCTGCGAATCACAGTTGCACAATAGTGACTACTTCCGATTTTTCATGCTTTGCAATTCCCCTTTTTGCACAAGTATGAGCATATTACATCTCATGGGTACTCAGACATCCCCAAATGATCTAAAAATCATTTTAACTACCATCAATACCATTGGTACCACTCAGCACCTTCCCTTAAGATGGATGTTATCCCATCTATCATCGAGAAATGTAAGGTGCCCAAACCAACTCAAACTTATCAAATCGAATGTACAATTCACCCTCCCATTCATAATATCACATTTGTTTCTATCATAAAGCACAAAAGAAAGAATGAAGATTTTCCCTTAAGAAAGCGTCAACTTATCTGTCATAGGGAAAAATCATACATTCCAAGTACATGGGCTACTAAGATTTCACCCCCAAATAATATTTCAAGATGTAAGAGCACATGTAATAGATGTATTATGAATAAGTATTTCTACCCACATGATTTTTGCAATTGTGAACATCCCACAATACCCACAATAAGCATTACTACCATGAGCATAAAGATACTTAATGGGGAATAGGGAAAACATGGGTTACGAAGAAGTGGAATAACAACATGCTTTATATTGTACTACAATAATCATGTTTCAAAAGAATAATAATGAAAAGAAACATATACAAAGGGGATGAGAGAAGAGATGAAATCTGAAACTTGAATTTTCTTTCTTCACAATGGCTAAACCAAAGCTTGTACTTCTTGTGGTTAGTGAGAGAGAGTGGTGAGTGATGGTAGAAAGTGGTGAAGAGAGATGGAATTTATAGATGGAAGAAAGATGAATGGATTGGTGACTTGAAGGTGGGATTAAATGGGTTTAATGGGGAAGTTAAAGTGGTTGGTTGAGGGGTTATGGGAATGGAAAATGGTGTAGAATAGGGGTTTTGGGAAGTGGGGAGAAGTTTAAAAGACTTGGGTTGGCCATTGGTCGGGTTTGGTGAATAGGTCAGTCAACAATTTTAAATTTTTGCACGTACCTGCGCCTGCGGTAAACTTGTAGCAACCAATATGCACCTGTGAATTGTAGTTCCAAATGCAGGTTGACTCATTCCTACCTAGTGCACTGCCTCTATCTTGTGCTAGAACTGCTTTTTGTAGGTCTGCAACTGCGTTTTGTAGGTTACTCACAAGTTACCTTCATTTTATTCAATTTTTTCCAGGTATTCTTGTTTGGTTCTGTGCCAGACTTCCGTTTCGCAGGTTTACACCTACATTTTGGAGGTGAAGCAAGGACATCCTTCATTTTTCTAGACATTCCTTTTCTAGGCTATGCCTAGACTGCTTATTGCTCTTTGGTACCTGCCTTTCACAGGGACCATCCCTTGTTTTCTTCCACTTAGTTTTCGATCAAATCCATTCCACAAAAGAAAAACAATAAGAAAATCAAATGCAACTAAATTCAGATATACTTGGGTTACTCCTAAGAAACACCTTATTTAACATTGTGGCATGATGAGTTTATCATATTTTCGTCATTCATCCGTAGGATCATCCTCTGTATCAACTTCCTCATCAAATTCACTCCCTTTCTCGTTGTTGTCATCAAAGACACCAATCACCTTACACTCATCAGAGGATTTTGTTGATAGACAAATATTAAATGTGACTTCCTTTCCACCAACTCTAGACTTCAACTCTCCCTGCTCCACATCAACTAATGCCCTCCCCATGGCCAACGATGGTCACCGCAAGATTATGGGCACCTCAACATCTATATCACAATCTAACACAACAAAGTCGGATGCAAGGATGAATTTATCTACCTGTACCAATGCATCTTCAAGAACTCCTACAAGGCATTTTATGGAGCTATTCACGATCAATAGCCTCATTGTTGTAGGTCTGGGATCCCCCAAACCTAAAATATTAAAGATTATGAGAAGAATTAGGTTTATGCTCATTCCAAGATCGCATAGTGCTTTACTAAACATACAGACTCAAATAGTGCATGGAATGGTGAATGCTCCCGGATCCTCTTTCTTAGGAGAAAGATTGCTGGCCACCACGGTGCAACACCTCCACTCTGCCCACATCCATATTTTTTCTTTTACAACAACTCCATCATGAATTTGGCATAGCCAAGCATCAGGAGCAATGCATCTGCAAGTGGCATGTTTATGGACAATTTACTAAACACATCAATAAGCTTGTGAAACTAGTTATACTCTTTCTTTTTAGCCAACCGCTGAGGGTAAAGGGGTGGAATTCTAGGCACTTGGCCTTTAGCATTGCTGACCTACTCGCCTGTTTCACCAACAACTTTAGTTTTAGGAGGAGAATCAACTTCTTTTTTCTCCCACATCACTTTATTATTAAAAACAATAGGTGCTTTTGGCATCCCCGCATTAACTTCATCTTCCTCACCAGCGTTCACCTTTATTTTTGCACCTGCATTTGAAAGAACCTTTCCACTTCTTGTAACAATTTCCATGCAATGTGTCACGACCCAAGTTTGTACGTGAATGCAACATGGTATCTAGGATCACAAGTGAACCTAGGCAAACCCATGGAATACAATATTCTCTAATTACTTAACTACTAAAAAAGAATATTAAGCGGAAGCTATTATTTCACAAATAACCAAATGCTTTTATAAACAAAGAACATTTATTAAGATATTAGAATTTAAATGAGACGCTAATCTAAAGCTGAACTAACATACTCTATCTGAAACCCTTCTAAAAGAAACTGATGAGTTATTGGGACAAATCTCAGCTAACTCTAATGTATGAAAAACTGAGAAATGACAAATGTTGGAAATGAAGACTCCTATACTCGAAAGATGAGGATTCACCAATAGAACTCAACTGCAAAACGTTTGAGGAGAAGCTAACTCCACTGCTAAACTTGAGAGATTGATCCTATATCATAAAATAACATAGCACAAGAAATGTGCGGTCAGTACTTTGAATGTAACAAGAATATGAGAGATGCAACTGGAATATCTAAAACATCCTGAGAATCTAAAAAAACTGTGCTAAAATGCATAACTGAACCGAAGTACCATGACACTTACTTAAGATACATAAATATCAATATGAAATAGTCTGTCAATACATAATAAAGTACAGAAAAAAACTCGTTTAAAGGTCACGTACATGTATTACAAATTGAGTCTGTTACTGTAACTGAGACTATAACACTACAGAATAATGGGGGATTCTATTAACCAATATATAAACATGCAAGCTAAACATGGAGTTCGATGTATACGCCCCATATACAAGACCCACTATACCTTTCTAGGGTAGATGTGATCACTAAAATTGATGCCTATTTAGGCTAATAACCTATGGTATCACGTAGATCGGGGTATTAGGTGGGTTTAACCCTTGACCAGCTCGGTTCTAGGAGTTACTCCCAATTGGTAAGTTTACAGAGAATACATAGATAACTCGAAAGCTAGTGTTCTTAAAGCTAAGTAAAAAAAATTATTTGATAGTATTTTGAGAGCAT
>JACEIK010001474.1:201500-229617 GCA_018107945.1 Datura stramonium | reverse complement strand
ATATATAGAAATAAACTTGAATTATGTGAAAATTTATCTTAAAACTATCATTTGTAACTGAATTTGTAAAGCCATGAATTTCACATACTGGAAGTCAAAGGAGACTTGACAACATTGAAGTAATAAGGAAATTCATAACGGAACAAAAACCCTAAGACATGATTTTTAGGGAATTGAAATAAAGCTAGGGTTCACTGGATATTTTGGGCACAAGGGCGAAAGGGTACCTTTTTTGAAATCCCAAATACATGTATAATAATTCTTTGAGGAAGTTCTTAGAAATTTGGAGAACAAGCATAACCCTAACTCCTGCCTTAAGAAGCCTTGTCTGAGTTTTTACGTACTGGTCTTGAGAGCTAGGTGAGAAATCAAGAAGGAGGATCGCCTAACCCCCTTAATCGCCTGATAATATACACTAAAATGATGTAGCTTACGTTATAAAATAAGGAGAACTTCCAAAAATTCCCCTGATAAAAGGTTTGTAAAATTGCCCGTACTGACTCAACGAGTCACACAACGAGTTATTGGTGGTGACTACGACTCGGTGGGACCATTCATTGGTCTTGGGTCTTGAAGACCAATGGACGGGAACAATGACTCGTTAGATGGAATGAGTCACTTGGATCTCCCACAATGGACAGAAAAATGACCATTATCTGGAACAATGGGTCGTTGTTTCCAATTGATGATACTAGGGAAAGTTTCGCATTTTCTAGATTTTTTCCAACGATTTCATGGGATGAGTCGTTACCTCAAAAAATGACTCGTCGTGTAGCTCGTAGTTTAGGAGAAGGATTTTGATAGGTTTATGGGTATTGCGAGAACGAGTTGAACGATGTCCCATTACTTCTAACAATGGGTTGTCTTTCACTCGTTTTTTTGGGAAATGAAAAATGGAGAGGCTGACAAAATGACTCAGGTAACTGGTCATTCTTACTGACAATGAACCATTGGTTGAGTCGTTTAGACGAAAATTTTCTAGTTTATTTCTGGTGTTCCATTCCATGTCTAGGGTTTTGTCTAAGGAGCTTTTGCCCAAGCACACGAGTTTTCTACAAATACAAATAGAAAATGGAAGGCNGGGTTTTGTCTAAGGAGCTTTTGGGGTGTTACAATAACTCCCTCTTGGGATCATTCATCCGCGAATGAAGGCTAAGTAAGCTAAACGACTGGGGAAAGAGCTTCAATCCCGAACTGAATACTATTAACTAATTATTGAAGGAGTGACAGACTCCATACTAAGATAGATATACTAACTAAATTCATGCAACTCGAGTGCACACCAAAAAACATTTATAGAGCTGATGAGTATGGAACTGAGTAGAGAACTGAAGAGGAATTTAGTACCTGATGCTAAAGCTGAACTGGAAGGGAATAGGTGATGGTATCTAGCCATCAGATCTACTTTTGCTTCACATGTAGCCCCCTAAACTAGTTGGTTCCTCCATAAAACTTTTACTGAACTGACCTCCTTATTCCTTAGCGTACAAACCTGACAGTCTAGAATCCACACTGGAACTTCTTTATAAGAGAGATTATCCTTTACACCAAAAGTCTCTATAGGAACTACTAAGGTCGGATCTTTTGGTGAATTTCTTCAACAAGGACACATGGAAGACTGGGTGCATCGATGCTAACTCCACAAGCAAATTAAGCTCAAAAGCCACATTGCCAATACGTCTTACAATTCTATAAGGACCAATATATATAGGGTTGAACTTTTCTTTCTTCCCAAACCTCATCACCCCTTTCATAGGTGAAATTTTTAGATATACCCAATCATCCACAACAAACTCCAGCTCCTTTATCCTTACATTTGCATACAATTTTTATTGTCTTTGAGTTGTTTTCGGCCATTCCCTAATCAACTAAACCTTCTTCATGGCCTCATACACTGAATCAGGTCCTATTAATGTAGCTTCACCAACTTCAAACCATCCTATAGGAGGTCTACACCTCCTACCATATATTTCTTCGAAACCTGGCCATCTGAATACTGGAGTGGTAGGTGTTGTTGTATACAAACTCGATGAGAGGTAGGTGATCATCCCAACTTCCCTTGAAATCTATCACGCAAGGCCTCAATATATCCTGTAGTGTCTGAATAGTTTGCTTAGGCTGCCCATCTATCTGTGGGTGAAAAGTTGTGTTGAGCTTAACCTGGGTACCAAGTCCCTTCTAAAATGACTTCCAAAAGTGCGAGGTGAACTTCCAAATGTATAGTTTAGAATAATCCTTTGTTGAATCAGTGGTCTTTAATGGTAGGAAATGTGCTAACTTAGTGATCCGGTCTACAACTACCCAAATTGAGTCACGCTTTCCATGTATATGAGGTTGACCTATAATGAAATCCATGTTCACTTCTTCCCACTTCCAAGTAGTTATGATAGTATCCTAATTCATACCCTTAGGTCTCTAATATTTAACTTTGACCTCTTGGCAATTCGGACACCAGCCACAAATTCTTCAATATCTTTTTTTCATGCCATTCCACCAGTAGGCTTCCCATAGATCATTGTACATCTTGGTGACCCCTAGGTTGATAAAGTACCTGGTGCTCTGAGCTTCCGTTAGTATCCATTGCCTCAAACCACCTACATCAGGAACACACAACCTGTCCTAGAAATAAAGAACACTGTCTCCCTGTTTGGAGAATGCTTCCACCTGATTCATTAGGACTTCTTCCTTCAACTTGAGTGGGATTGGGTCTTTATCCTACTTTGACTTAACCTCTACAACCAGGGAGGATTCTAACCCACTATAGAATACTAGTCCACCTTCTGCTGAGTCAATAAACTGGACCTCTAACCAAGACAGTCTATGAATATCCTTTGCTAGCTCTTTTTTACCATCCTTAACATTAGCAATAGTCCACATAGACAATTTGTTGAGAGCATCCACCACTATGTTGGCTTTTCCTGGGTGGTACAAAACTCTCATGTCGTAGTCTGTTAACAACTCTAACCACCTTCTGCGACGCACATTCAAGTCCTTCTGACTTAACACATACTACAGGGTCTTTTGGTCAGTAAAAACATCCACATAAGCCCCATAAAGATAGTGCCTCCAAATTTTAAAGGCGAATACTACCGCTTCCAGCTCTAAATCATGAGTTAGATAGTTCTTCTAATGTGTCTCTAGCTATCTTGAAGCATAAACTATTACTTTACCATGCTTCATCAAAACATAACTAAGGCCAACTCTTGAGGCATAACAATAGATCACGAACCCATCTGAACCTCTGGCAAAGTCAAAACTAGGGTTGTAGTGAGTCGAGTCTTCAACTCCTAAAAAATACTCTCAATGCGTCAGACCACTGAAACTTCACCTTCTTTTGGGTTAGTTTGGTCAAAGGGGAAGCAATGGAGGAGAACCTTTCTATGAACCATTTGTAGTAACCGACTAGGCCAACAAAACACTTAATGTCTGATTAAGAGGTGGGTTTTTACCAATCCTTAACTGTCGATATCTTTTGAGGATCCACCTGAATACCCTCATTAGAGACCACATGACTGAGGAATGCAACTAATTTTAGCCAAAACTCAACTTGCTAAATTTAGTGAACAACTGGATGTCCCTAACAGTTTGCAAAACTATCCTCAGGTGATCTGCATATTCCTCTTCTGTCCTTGAGTAAACCAGGATGTCGTGTAAGAAGATAATAACGATTATGTGTAGATACGACTTGAATACTCTGTTCACTAGATCCATGAAAGCTATAGGAGCATTGTGTAGTCCAAAACACATAAATATGAATTTGTAGTGACCATATAGAGTTTCAAAGGCTATTTTTAGAATGTCACATTCTCTAACCCTCATCTGGTGGTATCCTAATCTGATATCTACCTTGGTACAACAACTAGCTTCCTGAAGTTGGTCAAACAAGTCATCAATATTTGGTAGAGGATACCTATTCTTGACTGTGACCTTGTTCAACTAACGATAGTCGATGCAAATTCTATGTGTACCGTCTTTCATTCGCACGAATATGACTGAGGCATCCTTGGAGAAATAGTGGGTTTGATGAAGCCCTTATCGAGAAGGTCTTTTAGTTGTTCCTTTAACTTCTTAAGCTCAACTAGAGCCATTCGGTAAGGAGGAATAGAGATAGGCTAGGTATCTAGAAGAAGGTCTACGCCGAAGTCTATTTCATGCTTGTTTGGGACTTTAAAAATATCTTAAGAAAACACATCGTGAAACTCATTTAAAATTGGAACTGACGTAAGTGCCAGGGTCTCAGAACAATAATCCTTAACCCTAATTAGGTGATAGATGCACCCCTTTGAGATCATTTCCTATTCTTACGGTATGAGATGAATTGACCCTTAGGCGCTGAAGTACTACCCTCTCACTCTAGGATTGGTTCGCTAGGAGATTGGAATATAATGACTCTATTTTTATAGTAAACTGAGGCATAGAAAGAATGTAATCACTACATGCCAAGGATGACATCAAAATCGACCATATATAAGTCTACTAGATCAATTGAGGTGAATTTATGTAACACTATGAGAGGATAATTCCTTGTACACCTAGCTGGATCTAACTGACTATCCAACCAGAGTAGAAATTGAAAATGGCTCTGAGAGAATTTTTGGAATAATTTCAAACTAGATAGTAATGTAATGAGTCAAAAAATAAAGTATAGCTCCTGGATCTAGTAAAGCATACACATTTATCTAAAAGAGGCGTTACATACAAGTGACTACATCTGGTGAGTTTTTTTGGTCTTGATGAGAGGATAGAGCATAGAAGCAGTTCTGTCGGTGACCGCAATCCACACCTGAGGTAGTACCTTATTGAGCTATGCGACCTCGTGGAGCTGCTAAAGTAGTGGAATGGGCCCTCTCCTATCCTACTGACTAGCAATCCCTCAACCCATGATCCAGCTAGCCGCAACCAAAATAACCCTCCTTTCCTAGAAGGCATTCACCCAGATGGTTCTTACAACACATAGGACATACTAAAAAAGTGCGGTTTCTGGAGACATGGCTCTGTGAATAGGAGCCTAATGTCGACCCGTCTAATCCTTACGGGGCTTGAGAGAAGGAGNCCGTCTAATCCTTACGGGGCTTGAGAGAAGGAGCACTTGTTGTAGGTAGATATGTTGCAGGGTGTGCTCGATCAGCTGCGACACAGTATGCCAGTCATTCCCCTCCAAATTTGGGGTGTGACATAATCCACATGGATTTGGTTATAGGTTTACCTCATACCAGGCGTAAATATGACTCTATTTGAGTCATTGTTGACAAGATTATAAAAATTAGTCCATTTCTTGCCAGTCAAGACTAATTGATAGCTGAAGATTATGCTGAGTTGTACATCATAAAGATAATTAGAGTTCATGAAGTTCCAGTGTCTATTATTTCTAACAGAGGGACAAAATTTATAGCCAACTTCTGGAAGTCATTCTAGAAGGGTGTGGGGATATAGGTTAATTTGAGTATAACTTTTTATCCCCAATCATATGGTCAGCATGAGAACAAGATTCAAACACCCAAGAATATATTGCGGTCATGCGTACTAGACTTCAGAGGATGTTGGGATGATAACCTATCTCTTATTGATTTTCCATATAGTAATCATTACCATTCTAGCATTAAGATGGTGCCATATGAGGCTTTGTATGGCGGAAATATAGATCTCCTATTGATAGTTTAAGGTAGGTGAATAATGGAAAATTGGGCATGAATTGATACATTAGTCTGAAGAGAATATTAAGCTCATTAGAGAATGATTATTGACAGCACAAAGTTGTCAAAAATATTACTCCGATGTACCACATAGAGATTTGGAGTTATGTATTAATGATTTGGTATTCCTAAAAGTCTTTCCTCTTAAGGGAGTTATGAGATTTGGAAGGAAGGGCATGCTTAGCCCAAGATTTATTGGTTCATACAGAATCCTCCGAAAGATAGGTCGAGTTGCTTATGAGCTGGAGTTACCATCAGAGATAGAATCTGTTCATCTAATTGTCGATGTATTTATTATACGAAATTGCATAGGACACTCTTCTCGGGTTGTCTCAGTTGAGGATGTTCATATCACAGAGGAGATGTCCAACAAGAAAACTCCAGTTGCCATACTTGATCAAACAGGTCCGTAGATTAAGTACCAAAGATGTAGCTTCAGTTAAAGTCTTGTGGAGAAATAGTAACGTGGAAGAAGTGACTTGGGAAGCTGAGGATGACATGAGATCCAGATACCCTTATTTGATTCAAACCCCAGGCTGATGGCATATCATTTCAGATTACTACATTCAATGTGAGATATCTATTCAGGCTTTATAGTGTTTCTTTTTTTTACTGTTGCTATATTCTCCTCGCATTATTGTTGTGGAGCTATGTTGTTTAGCTATTTGTGTTATTCTATGTGACGTCTAGGTTGTACTTTTTTGCATTTCTAGATTTCAGCTAGTCCATATTACAAAGGAGACTCTGCCAAAACATGTCAGCTACTCCTATATATTTGAATTTGTGAGTCTAAATTACATTCGAGGATGAATGTTCATAAGGGTGAAGGATGTAATACCCTATACAATTTAAGCATTAACTCATACTTTTGAGATATGGCCAATAGTGATTAATACCATAAGAAGGATATGTTATAACTTGTTCAAATCACATAATGATCATATGTCAAAATTTGAGGTAGAGAAAGTTGTAAAACAAAAATCGGCAAAAGTTATCGGAAGTTACTTTTCAAAATTCTTTGAAATTTTGGTCATATGTTTTGAAGTTTATATCCCAATTTATAAAGAGTTATGGGGCCTACTATATATCAAGTTAAAGGTCTATGAGTCTATTCTCCAATGCATTAATCTTTTTGCCGATAAGACTTAAGAATAGAGATATATTCACATTTTTGCAAGACTGCACAAGCTGACAGGTGAAGGTGGGCCTATGTCGGGGGGACAATATCTATACAACTTGGATGTAATTTTTTCGTTCTAAACAGTTCCAAAAAATTCAGCTCATGACCTCCATGGTTCCTATAGGGTTCCAAGGTTCAATATAGGGGATTCCACCATCCACACTCTCCCAAAATTGAGATAGAAGTCGAGGTCATCGTGAAGAACAACTTGCACCCATTTGTTTCATCGGTTTCAGCCTTATTTGTGAGTTCTTTGAAGGGGAATATTGTTGAGGAGGCTGTTTGTGACTTGTTTTCTTTTGTATATTGTAATATAATGGATCCTAACCCTCCCATTATTGTTAATTCGAAGGTTAAATGCTATATATCAAAACAACTATCAATATTGGAAATTCATTCTGTTGGTTGTAGTTGTGGACTATTTTTGGTGGCTATGAAGTTGTATAACGTGGTGATTATTGTGCTTTCGTATATAATTTATGAATTGACGATCTAGCGGATTTCATATGGCATGTTATGAAGAAATCTTTTTTGGCAAATTTCCTTTGTCGTTTAGTTGATACGACTTGTTCTTTATCACCATAGTACTCGAAGAAATAATAATTGTTGATTGAGTTGGCTTCTGGAGTTATATATATCTGTTAATATGACCTTCCCTTGTCGAGATTGGTCTTGTTTAGCTTCTTCCACATGTAACAAGCAACACAAAAATCTTCTCATCTAAATTGTCATCGCTAAGTTGGCTATTGGTTGTTTGTTGTTTTACTGATTCCTTAAGGTCTTTGTGAATAGATTCTTAGAATTTCATGTTGATATTGTCAGCATAATTATTAGTTTGGCATAGAAACTATGTGATTGTAATGCCTATAACAACATAGCTCGCCTACAATCCTTAGGCATATTATGATTCCTATTGAGCTAATAATTAGAGGTGTAGCTTTATGTTCGAGTAGATAGCATCGTGGATTCCTATTGAGTTATGGTGGTGAGATTCTAGTTGTTCTAACTATTTATTAGCTACCTTATAGTTCGATACGATGTACAGAATGTCATGCAGGTGGCTAGGAAAGCCACGTTGCTCGCTGATAGATTAGAAGATTGTTGGATGCCTTCATTGGCTATCTTGTCAGCTGTTAGTGTTGGGGCATCTCTATTTAAGCTATACATGTATATGTGCCGATTTACAAGTTTCCTAGAAGGGCTATTACAAACGTACCTTGCCTATGGGGGAGATACTTTGGTTATAAGAACTATAATATGTCTAGAAGAACCATATTGAAGCCCGCAAAGCCACGTTGAAGTTTACTTACTATTGGACTATCTTTATGCCTATGTTTGCATTACTAACCCTCAGAAGAGCCTTTTGTGCTCGGGGTATAGGTACAGGAGCCTAGAAGGCTCAAGACATAGATACAAGAGCCAAGTGTTCTCAAGAAATAGTTACAGCGTGCCTATGGGGCTGCAATGTTATGAATAGGGATATGTAGATCGATGTGTACCTGTTAGGGCTTATGGGGACTTAGGTAGGTTATTGTTTGTTGTTTGTTGTTTGTACCTTCCAGGATTATGGGGGCAAAGTTAGATTCTTGTTTGACTATTGTCTGTTTAGTGTTCTTTATAACTTGATAAGATCTTTTGGGCTATTTTCTCATCCTTGCAGTTGTTTACATTCCATTATTACTATCAGTTTTTTTCTAGCTTATTATTATTGCCTAACATACTTGGTGCATTGTTGTACTGAGCCAAGCCTGAGGGAACTGCAATCTTGCCTGCAGGTTCTTTTAGGTAGGTTCAAATAAGTAGCAGTTCAGGCTCAACATATTGGTCAGCTCCCCTCTTTAGGAGTTGCAATACTTTAGAGGTTTGCTTGTCTTTTGTTGTATAGTTATTTTTGGGTAGATCGAGGCACTTTCCCCGCCAAATATTTACTCTTTAGAGGCTTGCAGGAAATGAAATTATATAAGAGTATGTTTCTAGCTATGTTGGCTTTGTTGTTTTTTCTAGGTAGTTTGGTGGCCTTAATGGCCCTTGTATATATGTTTACTTTCTACTTTATCTGCATTTAGAAAATATTGTGATCTTGTAGACCTTCATAGGATGCTATTATTATTGTGAACTGTTGGATCGGCTGAGTATCTGCGTAGGTATTTATATTATAGCCTTGTCTGCCAAGGGCTTTTTAAAGCCAAGATATACTTGATTATTTTCTTATTTGTGTGTTACTAGTATGCACCAGAGGTGTATTTGTCCGGCTAAATTAGCTATAGGTCTAGTGTGGCATCAGGTGTCAGTTATGCCTCTCAATATGGGTCATAACAATAATTATCTAAACTAAAAATAAAAAGAAAATATTGATGAGAAATTTTTAAAAAAAAGTAGGTTTTATATTATGTGCTCAATGAGATGAATCGATCAACACGTATGGATTCACTAGCAATCATATAACATTATTACCTCCATTATCCTGCAATAATTATTGAGTTCATGACTAACAATATTTATAGTATGATGATGGTCTTTTGAGCCTCTAATTGTCTGTTCAGATTGACCTGATACCTATATTATTAAGTGATGGTACTCATAATTAACCCAAATGCTTTTATAACTCCTATATGGGAGTCAAATAAGGTGAACTAAGTATATTTCTATCCTAGTTGAAAATCCTCTCCCTCAGGATGGATCCTTCTCTATTTGACTTTTATTCTGTCTCAACTTTCCTCTTTAAAGTGCTACTATAGACTATAGATTTATTCTATTGCTCGTGAAGTAGTAAAACAGTAAACTCAAGATCAAATAAACAAACTCATGAGATAAATCATGCAAAATAATCAAGTTCCAACAATAATAATTATGCAGCTATCATAATTCTAGAACTAAAATTTAGCTCCAGATAAACATGGAGTAAATACAACAAACCATTCAAAAAAACACATAAAAATAAATACTATAGAGAAGAAAAGATAAATATAATATTAACACAAAGCAATATAATTAATACTCAAAATAAAATAAAAAGTATTAAAATATGAGGCAGCCCGAATATCACCACTCCACACTTAGAGTCTTGCTCATCCTTGAACAAATATTAAATCTAATCTCAATAACTTAAGAATAGGAACACATCCACTTTAGTTGATAAAAACAATTGGACCATATAGCAATTCACAAAATAAAGTATACTTCTCGCTCATCATGCAAGATATACAAAACAAAAAACATCTAACTTCTTGATCTTAGAGATGGACTCTAGTTTTCCAAACATATGCTTGCTGACCTACTCCATCAAAGAAAGCTAATCATGTCACTTATTTATCATGAAACAAGTTCTCTCACGTGAATTAATAGTCCATAAAGTCAAATGAAATAAATAAATAGAATTTAAGGATTTAGCATCAAAGCACAACCCTCGTTGAAAAACCATTTATATTTTAAAATGACTAACCTTTTAAGTTAAATACATAAAAGTTTTTTTTTCCGCTTTACATCATCCTTTGACGAGATTCAGGAGAATGAAATTTTATATTGGAAGACATATCACTAAATGGATATGTGAAGGTGATTGAATTCTAGTTCATGATTTTTTTGCATAAAAATAATTTAAGTAAATCTCACTTGTGGTCTAACTTAGGAAGATTATATCTCTTGATCTATAATAATTTAGAAGTCCTATTACCTATAAAACTAAAGCCCCGTTCATCTTCGGCGCAAGAGCGCTCGATCAGTGAGATATTTGTGTCTAGTTTTCAGAACATTAAATCATTTGTGAATCTTACATTGGAGTAAAAAGTTATAACTATTTTACCATCGTCTTCCCAGAGAGTAACAAGTAATAGATTTTGGTCGTGTTGAGGTGCCCTTATAAGGAAAAATCCAGTCCCAAACATAATTTTTCCACCATAATTTATAGAAATAAGTTAGCTCATTCCTCTAATTTCTTTCCTATAGGTTTTCAAGATAAATCCATGGAAACCAAGGCCTAAAACCCACCAGAGCATCAATTATTCTTGTGAATAGATTGCAAAGGTCGCGGAGAGAGTCATAACAGAGTTGTTTCATCAAATTCAGCTTTTATTGTACTGTGGTGGTGAAGTGCATAATCTGTAAATTTTATTCCTCCATATCCAAGCTCTTACAAGATCAAGGTAAAGGATTTTACCTTCCTATTTATGAACAATTAATAGTTCTACGCTTAATTGAAAAGGCACCGAATTAAACTTTTCATGTTGTTGTTCTTATTCGGGCTAGAGTTGGATGGACGGTGTGAACGGTACATATATATATTATGTCTCTCTCTCTCTCTCTCTCTCTGTATGTGTGTGTGTGTGTGTGTGTGGTCTGGAGGTTGAGGAAGATAGCAAGCTAAACTAAAAATTCTGGTCAGTAGAAATGAATTCGCGAATAAGGTATGTAAGACCCAACTTTTTCTTGATTTCGCATGAACTTCAGGTTAAATATTGACCGGCCATGAATTCTTATTCCTTGCTATATATGAACCATTCTTACCATTCCTTAATCTTGAAGTAATTTTATTATATGTTAGCTATGTTCATAAAGTTAATGTGCCAAAACTCCTGAGATATGAATGTTGAATTGGGATATGAAGAATGAATTATGAGCTTGAATGTTTGGTTGGTTGATTATACAAATTAGAAGTCCCATGATGAAGGGCAATTGATGGTTAGCTATTTAAATATTGTTATAATGTTATGAGCTTATTTTCTTATCCAAATTTTCTTTATATCTTACTACACCCTATTTGTTCTACTCTCACTTTATTCATCGCAAGTGTTTAATTCTCTTTGTTACTTATTGTTTCATATTGATACTATTTCATGAATATAAAGTTGTTACAAATCGTATATTATCGAATTGAGTATTATATTGTTGGAAGATATATTGTTGATGATTTTAGGCAGACCCTATGAAAAATACATTTGGTATTAGTTGGTACAAAACTAAGATAGAGTGACGTAAAATTGCTAATCCTAATCTAAAATAAACTCCATAGCTATGATCTCTTTATGTTCATATTCTTCACTCTATTTATTCTTAACGTACGACAAAACTTTAAAATGACTCTATTAAGCTGTCCTTTCATGTTTACATGGTCTTCATGCTCTTAAGAATCTCATGGTCAGGTTCATGTTATATTTCATGAGTTACTAAAGAGTCATAAGTTCAATATTTCTTCAGAGTTGATGCAGTTTTCATATCATGTTATATGCATTGATCTCCAAGCTATAATCGGAGGGAAGGGACCTATTTTGGATATATATACATAAATTATATGATAATGACGTTTTTGATCGAAACTATGGGGGATGATGATGACATATATATATAATGTCAATACTAGTATCGAAAGGCTCCTAAATACAGACATGGAAATCTTTTCATGAATATATGCATATAGGGTTACAAGTTGTCTCCTTCTTACCCTATCTTATTGACTTTATTTTAGCGATCTTATTGTTATTACCTTCCGTTTATTATACATTAGCCTTACATACAAGTACATATTATTCATGTTACATCCTTTTGCCTAGGGACCCTACATTCATTCTGCAGATACAAGTAGAGGCTTTGGTCATCATCTTAGTAGGAGCTTGTCATGTTTCAGCTAGTGTGTAGGTATATTCCATTTTTTTCTGGAGCAGACGTGTAGCTTGTTATTTTCTCATTTGAATGAGTTTTGTTGTACGAAAGACGGGTAGGGTTGGGTCCTATCCCGACTATTAGTATTATACTCTCTTAGAGGCTTTTTGGACTAGCTATGGGTTATATAGTTCAGTTTATGTCCTTGAAGGCCTTCTGCGTTGAATACAGTTGTTTTGCAGCCTCATTAGCTTGCCTTTATTTCATATAATTTATATATGGATTGTAACATCCCCAAAAGTCCCTAAGATTAGATGCTATACATGAAACAGAAAACCAGCAGGAAGTGGACTATTTTCCATAAAACAACCCACACAACGAGTCATGGAAAGGGACCACGAGTTGTGACGTGGCTTGTGTTGAGCAACCAGATTTCCCATGTTCCTAGATACAGGGACGAATCTTGGTAAAACAACACGAACCGTCCATTTTGGTCATGGTGTTAGGTTTAGAAAGTGTCCAATTTTGCTTTAGTGATCACAGGTGGATATCATGACTCATTATGACAATGGACGACTCGTCCTATCCCTACGTGATGAGAATATCAGAAAATAATCCAGTGCTTCAGTGACCATGAAAGTTCACCATGAGTCGTGGTCAGACACAATGACTCGTGGCAACGGCTCATTGCCTCTGGGCTACCAATTTTCAATATGAATTTTTAAGGGTATTTTAGTAACTTTCTATTTTTTACTACCTAAACCCGACCATTTTTAGATTCCTAAGGGGGATATTTAAGGGATTTTATTATTCCAAACTCTCATTACATCTTATAAAATCTAAATTCAAGAATCATTAGCTCTCTAAGATCTCAAGGAGGATAGGGTTCTTCATCTTCAACTTAGGGATTTTTCAAACATAAGTCAAGAGTCAATCATTCATGTTATGTAAGGATAATCTAAGTGAGGAACTCCATTCTTCCGCATTCCCTACATCTAATAAGAGTTCACAGAAGTTTGAGCTAGAGTTTTTAACCAAATTCATTGATTTGGTCTTCTCCTCTATTAGATGAATTTTTTATTGATTGAATTCTTCATCATATTGTGTTGTATCTTTGTATCTCTTGATTGTTGATGATAAACCTTAGTCTCTTTGTTGTTTGATTATTGTTCATGTTCTCTTATTCAAAAACTAAAGTAAATTATTGTTTTGAAACTCAGTTTTGAGCATAGAAGTTCACAAGTTTAATATAGATTTTTGAGCCTAGGCTCATTAGCAGAGCACAGATTATGAGCACAAGGCTCAGTAGAGTTTTTTAAAAATATTTGTTATAATTTTAGCTAAAGTGCTTTATAAAAGATGTTTTCAGCTGCTTCATATAGGCATAATTATATGAACATAATTTTGGGAGGATTATTTAGTACCGAGATAGGTGAAGGGTTTAGAGGACCCGTATGCCCCAGAACTACGTAGCCAACATAGGTTAGGATCATGTCATTGATTTGGGAAACTCCTCAAATAGCCTCTGGTAAGGGCTTAAAATGGATCCATAGTTTAGTTGGTTCTTTTCCCTAACAAGGCTTTGGACAACTGTTTCAACTTGGGCAAGAAGTTGGACATCATACATTCATTCATGATGTATGTCAGTTATGAGAAACTCCTAACAAAAGTATACATATATACCTGTATTTTTTTTTTTTGCTCATTTTGATGCATAGTTTTATTAAATAACTGTTTACATATCTTTTATACTTTTGTTTACACGTATCATTTAAAGTATCCAACTATGTCATGGCCTGAACGGAGGCTCTGATCAGAACACGAGAAAAGGAGCCTCGAGAGACTCTGAGTCGACCCATGACATGAACATATGTTTAACTCAATTTCTAAAACTGAAGAATCAGCATAATAATCTTAGTGGAAGTCTGAAATAAACATAACATCAGAATACACAATCTGAAGCTGAATACATCCTTTTATCTGAAAAACCTCTAATCATGATGAGTTGATGGGTCAAGACCCCAACTAACTCGAATAAGGTAAAACTGAAAATACATAGAGAAATCTGAGTAAGCATGATCCTCCGGAGATGAGGACTCACCAACAAGTGTAGATGCTAACTCTTAAGACTGGCTATGAACGGGGCTGAGTCTTAGTGCCGGGTCAAGTATCATGAAACGATACAACATAGAGTATGCGGTCAGTACGTCGAATGTATCTAGTATGCAAGGTAAGTAAAACCACTTAAATAAGTGAAATCATTTAAAGATATGCATAATGTAACACATGAACAATAAGAATCTGAGAGTAGGGTTTGCATGCATTCTTTCTTAAATCAGGATCTCATCATAGCATAACATAACATCATAACTGAATCGATTAACTCAAAGCTAAAATATTATATTCATGAGTAAAACTGAACATTGAGTCAACCCTGCCTTAGAACATATATAGATATATAAATCTCATAAATGATGAACATGCATAACTGAAATCGTGAGGAACAATGGGAGACTCGTCTTTTAACCGGCATACCATGATAAAGCTTACATGATCCCAACTATCATACTCAAGTGGGAAGAGACGTTCAAAGCCATACCATGGCTAGGGACGATACCATGATACTGATATAAAGCTCGTGGCCCAATAGGGCAGGGGATAGAGGAAGGTCCCAATGTAATATATGTAAGAATAAACCTACGTTGGCGCGTAATTCTGAGGCATAGGGTGATCGACCCTTAGCCTACTCGGTGCTAAACACTACTCCTAAAAACATGTATATGCTCTCCATAGCTTTTCAATGAAGCTTACCATCATCTATTGACAAATCTCAACAATCAAATACATATCAAATTAGATATCATGCATATTAGAAGCTTTAGCTCAAAACATACCACAAGCTGAAAGATAATTGGGAGTCTTTGCTCCAAAACCATGTGTAAAGCTTAATACGGGAAAATGATAAATCATACTTGATCATGTGGGCATTTCCAAATACCTTAACATGCTTTAAAATACTCAATTCATATTGAAAACATGATTATAAATATGGGTAGCTTGAAAACATGCTTTTCATCATAATATCTCATCATAATCATACATTCATCACAAATCTCATATTTCCTGATCTTCTAATCAATGGGATTTTTAATTTATAAAAATTTGAGACATGGTTTTGATCGAAAACAATATAAAACTTGTCCATGAATCATAATTCAATAGTAGAAACATATTTAAATCATACCCATGTGGAGAATTATGAAATCTATGCATTGGCTTAAAACCCCATAGAATTGACATAGAAAATTCATGATTTAGTGAGGGATTGGGCATGGGTGTGAAAGGATTCACCCATTCATAACCCGACATACCTGATTATAGCTGATTCTTACACTTCCTTGAATGTCCAAGAGGAAATCGAAGAGACCCTTGAAGGATTTGACTTGATCACCTCTCTAGACTATCACTCTTGCATGCATGGATATGAATGAGCCTAGGATAAATTTTAGCCTTATAAAACACTGCATTTTGAGCCTTAAACCACGTAGTTTAGGACCCTGATCTTGGGCATAATTGCGTTCCCAAGTGCTATTTTATAACTTAATTTAGTCATGTTGGTCTAATTATACACTTACATTCTTATGTGATTTTATGTAAATTTGGGTATGAACTAACCAACATGATTAGTCCTTGTTTTGTAGGTGTAAAATGCACATGAGGGACAAAATAATGATGGGTGAAGTGAGCGAATGGAGTTGGAAGCACATTGCAAAAGATGGAAAGAAGACATTCCATGGCAAGGCTGGCCGCGCCAGGCAGCATGCCACGCCAAGGCCATGCGCACGAGATGCAACAATCCAAGGCGCCTGCGCGCCATCGCCGTGCCACGCCAGGCACTACTGTGCACCACAGGCCGTTTCACGCTAGCCATCGCGCAGGCCTAGCGCCGTGCCACTCCGGCTATCGCGCCATGCCTCGACCAAGCACCATTAAAATGCACATTCCACTGAGCCTCCGTGTTACCTCCATGGCGTGGAGGCAAATTGGTGCATTCACCTCTCTGCCACAGAGCCATTCCATGGTAGGACAAGAATTGAAAATTTCCTATTTACTATAAATTAAACCCTTATCTTCCAAAATCATTTGTCACGAAATATTTTCTGAAAACCATAGAGGAGAGAAGGGAGAAGTGAAGAACTCACCTAGGGTTCACTAATTTTACATTCTCTTTTACCTATTCTTGTAATTATTCTACTGTAACGATGTTTTAAGTTATTGTACGAACATGAGTGGCTAAAACTCTTCCCCTAGGGTTGAGGCCACGTGATATGATTGTAATGAATGAATTCGTTTTGGTTTGAGTTGTTAATTGTTGTTTTGTATTACATTCTTGATTATGGTTGTTTTTATGCTTGATCACCATAAAAACATACATGTTAATCTATGTAAAATCTTGAGAGAGTAAACCTAGGCTAGAACAAGAGAATGTAGTTGCAAGTTCTTATCTTACGATAGGATTCGCGATTAGGGTAGAAATTATACTTAATTCGCCTTTCTTGGTTGATAAAATGGGATGATAGCAAGACACCGGCTTAGAATTTTCACTCCACCACTCGTAGAAGTACTTGTGAAGGTATGTCAGGTTAAATGATTAGAGGTACGAAAGTCCCTAATCAAAAGCACAAACCCCGTAATCCACATCCATGTAATTGAATTTCCCACGAACTAGGATGTCACATCCCTGCTCAACGATGTAGTTGTGAAGCTAGTTCGTCATGCTTAGAGGCTCGAGAGACCATGAACATCGCATTTTCCAACTATGTGAGAAAACAATTGATAATTTCATATGTGAATCATTACAATGTGTAGCATTGCATGATTATACGGCCTTAGCTCTAGTTGCTTCTTAAATTGTTTCCAGATTGTTTTATGACCACCCAAAAAGTTAATTATAATTTACTGAAAACATCTCTAATCAACACTTGTGAAGTTTATCTTACACTTGAACTTAATAATTTGTTAAATTGGTCCATTCCCTATGGGTTCGACATCCGACTAATAGAAAGAGCCACTGTATTACTTGTACGACCGCGTGCTCTTGTGCGCATTGGGGAGTGAACAAGTTTTTGGTGCCATTGCTGGGGAAATGGCGAAGTTTAGTAAATTTTTCTATTTTTTTGTGATTTTTAATTTCCTTAAGTGTTGAGAAACTTGGTCTTAGTCTGATATATTGCAGGTGACAGGTTGTCCTTGCAGAGCTGACAAGGAATAGAGAGCTAGTGGAACCGTTACTTAAACCTGAACGTCAACTTCATTTACTCAGGAGGGAAGCTCTAGAGAGATAGCTAAAGAAACTTTAGTAGAGGTTAAAACAACACCCACCAGTAGGGCAAGCGAAGTTGTTACCTAAGATCATGGCAGCACGACTAGTTCACGAAGTGGCTATCCCACTAGCGACAAATGTGACCTATAGTATCCGCAAATCGGAACCTGGAGGGAAATTTTAATTGAAAAATAATATGGTGCAGCTGTTACATTCTAGTGTCCAGTTCACTGGGATGAATCATGAGGACCCACAACAGCACTCACAGAACTTCCTTGAGATTATTGACACGTTCGTCATCACCAGAGTGTCCACAGATTATGTCCGACTTACCCTCTTCCCATTCTCATTGTTGGGAGAGGAAAAGAGGTGGTTGAAATATGAGAAACCGAATTCCATAACTTCTTGGGACGTTTTGGCAAAGAAGTTCCTCATCAGATTCATCCTTTCAGGCAAGACTGCCAAACTCAAGAGTGAAATATTAAAGCTTCAAGCAGAGGCCAGAGGAGAACTTCTATTTGTCTTGGTAGAGATTCAAGTCATTATTGAGAGACTGCCCCCATCATCAGTAGTCCAATGAAGTGCTAGCCCATACATTTGTTCAAAGTCTAGACCCACACACAAAATTTTTTCTAGACTCTGCATCGGGTGGGCAAGAATTAGAGAATACTTATGATGAGCTGTACACTTTTTTGAATAGGATTGCTCAAGGAAATCAAGAGTGGCACAGCGAGGCATCGAGAGTGGCAGGAAAGAGAACAGTAGGGCTGATAGAGGTGGATGCTGTAAATGCCTTGGCTGCACAGCTAGCATCATTTCAACATCAGATGATGACTCAGTTTAATAAATTGAGTATGAACCAACAACAGGGACAGGTAAATGCAGTTCAGCAAGTTCCTAGTTGGTGTTAAATCTGCGACAATAATGGGTACAATGAAGAATCCTGCCGGGCCAACCCTGAATCGGTCAATTTTGTTGGGAATGTTCAGAGAAACAATCAGAATTTTTGGAACAATTAGAACAATAATTGGCAAAGCAACCCGAATTTTTCTTGGGGTGGAAATAAAAGTCAAAGCTACTAGCAACCACAGTAGTAGCAGTATCAACTGCAGAATAGGCAGGATGGTGGCTAGTTGAGTAGAAACATTGAGGAGACGTTGCAGAAGATTATGGAGACACAAACCCAATTAGAAGAAAATCACGCGAGGATGGCATTAGATTTTAAAAATCAGCAGTTGGCCACCCGCAATCTAGAGAAGCAGATGGGTCAACTAGCACCTGCTCATCACAATAGACCATAGGAGGGATTACCAAGTGACACAGACACAAACCCCCCACAGGTCAACGCCATCAGTCAGAGGAGTGGCAGGCAACTGGCTAATGCACTACCGAAAGAGAGGAGAAATGAGGTGCAGACGGAGTTGGTTAGAAAGGGACCATCCACCGGCGAGGGAGAGAATTAGAGTGTTGTGCAACAAATGCACAATAATCATTGCAACCAGCATAGATACCATCACCACCATTTCCGTAAAAAGACTCAAAAGGAGCAAGAAGGAGGAATCCTTTAGAAAGTTCTTTGATATTTTCGAAGAACTTCACATAAATTTGCCTTTGGTTGATATTTTGCAGGGAATGCCCAAGTATGCTAAGTACTTGAAAGATTTAGTGGCCAAAAAAGTCAGATTGGTGGATGTTCAGACAGTAGCACTAATTGAGGAGTGCAGCCACAAGGTAATGAGCAAGATACCTAAAAAGCTTAAAGACCCAGAGAGCTTTACCCTCCCCATACAAATTTGGAAAGTAGAGGTGATAAGAGCTCTTTGTGATTTAGGGGCAGCAGTTAATCTAATGCCCTATCATTGTTTAACACCTTGGGGTTGGTTCAACTGAGACCAACACGATTGATGCTGCAGTTCGCAGAAAAGTCGCGAGTGGCACCAGATGGAATAATTAAGGACCTTCTAATCAAAGTGGGTAAGTTCATTATACCCGATGATTTCAATATATTGGACTTTAAAGTTTATGACAAGGTACCCCTGATCTTGGGACGGATATTCTTGGCCACTGGAGGAGCGATTATTAATGTAAGAGTAGGGACCCTGAGAATGAGGGTCAATGATGAAGAAGAACTCTTCTGGGTCTACCAATAGATTAACCCAACCACACATTATAGAGACCTTTGTAAGGTCAATGTGTTATCAGAGTCTAAGGGTGGAGTGGCAGATTCCATAGGTCCACGGCCAAAGGAGATGATTACCTTTCAGCCCGAAGCTGATGGAGGGCTTTCGTTTGAGAAGGAGTTAGAGGAAAAGAGGGACAGAGTGGCGGTTGTTCCCTCAAAAAACAAAAGAAGAAGAAGATGGTTCTCGAAAGGAAACACGGGTATGAGGATGTCTTGAAAAGGATAGTCCACGTCGTGCCTCAACGTAAAATTAGGCGCTGCTTGGGAGGCAACCCAAGAGTACCACAGGTACAATGTTAATTTCTTTCATTTGTGTGGATTCTATTTATTTTCATCTTGTTGTTGTTTTTGCTGGAGAATTAAGCACAGATGAAAGGAAAGACTGAGTACCCTTGGAGGAGGAAGCTAAGAAGCATGAAAGAGGGAAAGTGTGGGGTCGAATACCCACTTGTTCAAAATGAAGAAAAAACATGTTTTTAACTAGGCCTGGAGGCCCCAGGGAGTATTTCTCAGACGTTTTGAATTTTAATGGGATGCTTTGGGGACATAGCATGATTCAAGTGTGGGGTGAGGGAAATTTTTTTAAATTTTGTGCTTATTGATTTTGGGTGAATTTAGTGCTTGATAGGTATTTGTTGAGGAAAATTTTTTGAGTTAAGCATGATTCACCCACCTGTTGGTTTTTCTTTTGGGTTCTTTTCCGATGGGGAGCACTGTGAACCAAAGAATAAAAATTTTCTTTGTCTGTACAGAGTTTGTTTTAGTCATAGTTAGGGACTATACCCGGCGATGGATGGATGACGATCGTCTTGAGGGAAAATTAGTCAATAGGTTTTGGTTTGTGAACCCGTAACTAATTTATGGATTGATGTTCTTGTTATGTGATATACATGATTGTGAGATGCAAGTGTGGTCAGTGTTGAAGCATGTAAGAAGTGTATAACTCTGTTTGAGACACCTAGACTCTTGAATGTGACTCTATGTGCTTAAAGCTTAATTTTGAATTCTTGTGATTAGCTGAGTTAAGAGTCCGCTGAATTTGTCTTGAATTGAGCATGTGTTTTGAGTGTAAAGTTTTTGAATAGTCCATGCTATTGTGTAGTTTCTAGAACTTGCCTGGTGGTATACAAAGAGAAATGAAGGATGTAGATTGTAGGAAATGATTTAGGCATTTCATTGAATGAACTTAATTTTTATTCCTCGCTTTACCTACCTTGAATGTCTAATCCTTGTTATCCCCATTGATCCTTGAGCCTATTCTTTGACAGCTGAAACATAAGCTTAATCCTTTTCTTTCAATAGCCTTGAAGTTTCTCCAAAACACCTAAGCGCTTAAGTGAAAAATCCAAAAGAGTAAAGGAGTGAGAATCGTGAAAAAGAAGGAAAAAAATAGCAGTTGTGGAATTTGAGGAAAAGATTAGAGGTGCACTTTTTTGAAGATGCTTGAATATTGGTAGGGAGTTAGAAAAAAATGAATGAAAAAGTTTCTTAATTACACCTTACTAATAAGCTAAGTGTTCCTAAAGAAATAGGAAAAAAGAGGAAATTTAAGAGTGAAAAGAATGAAGGTGAAGTAAGAGAAGAGAAGTCAGTAATGAACCTGTGATGTATGAAAAACACTTAGGGAAGATAGCCACTATGACTAGCAAGAATAGTACCTACCCGTCCCTTAGCCTTTATTACAACCTAATAAGTCCTACTTGATCTTATGTTCAAACATCCTTATATTAGTGGAGTAAAACACTAAGGGAAAGTTTATGGGTCAATACATGTGGCAGGTGAAGCCTTTGTGAGAGTGAGCTTAATTCTTATCCATATACCCATACACGTTATAATTTGATAATTTATGAGTAAAAATGGGTAACACTCTTGTTGTGAGGGCACATGTTTAATGAATGATAAAATTCATGTTGGATTTCTTGATCGATTAATTTGCATGAGGTCGTTGAGATTGAGAGTCGATTCTTCTGGTTAGGAAGTCTTAACATAGTTATATTTTATTTTAATGCTTAAATCTTGCATGCTCTATCTTTAACTTGCGATCTCAAACAATCGTCGTAGCCGTAGCTTGAATTTTCTTGCTCAATTAGCTATGTGTGAGTTTTCATGTGCATGAGATGTAAAAGGGTTGCTCGAGGACGAAAAAGGATATAAATGTGGGGTAGTGATCCTGGCCATAATTGTGTGCCCAAGTGCTATTTTATAACTTAATTTACTCATGTGGGTCAAATTATACACTTACATTCTTATGTGATTTTAAGTAAATTTGGGTATGAACTAACAAACATGATTAGTCCTTATTTTGTAGATGTAAAATGCATATGAGGGACTTAATAATGATTGATGAAGTAAAGGAATGGAGTTGGAAGCACATTGCAAAAGATCGCTAGAAGACATGCCATGGCAAGGCTGGCCGCGCTAGGCAGTGTGCCACGCTGTGCGTGTGCCGCGGCCTTTTTCATAGGTGTGAAGCACTCCACACTTATGACGAAGAGGCTACAAGAAGTTTAGGAAATGTTCCGTTCTTGCATGATCTATGTTGTGCTATGAAATGTCCCCCTATCCTTCTAATTCGTGCTATTCGCGATTGAAGAATCATCACTCCCGCAGAGAAAATGGTAGGAGGAATGGGAATGGAGACAGCCACAATGATGGTATTAGAAATGGGCACCAGTAGGCCCAACCAATCAAGGAGCACCATGCACCGGAGCCAGTTAGCCACGCTGAATTTATGGTAGTTATTCAGATTCTTAGGTAGGCCTTGACTCCTTAGATCAATAAGAAGGAAGTTGTGCATGTCCCGCAAAATGCTAATATGACAGTGGCTCGAGTTAGGGATTTCTTTAGAATGAAGCCGCCAGAGTTCCTTGGGTTAAAGGTGATGAGGACCCACATGAGTTCATTGATGAGATTGGGAAGATCACCTAAGTCATGGGGGTGAATTGTGTTGAGTGTGCAGAGTTGGCCCCATATTAGCTGAAGGGGGTTACACGCATCAGGTATCAACAATGGAAATATAGTAGGGCTGCCAAAGCAGGTCCTGTAACTTGGGAGGAGTTCCATGTTGCATTTCTAGATCAGTTCTTCCCTCGTGAGATAAGGGAGCTGAAGGCGGCTGAGTTCGTGAATCTTAAGTAAGGGGAAATGATAGTTCAGGTGTATGCCCTTGAGTTCACTCACCTATCGAAGTACGCCCTAGAGTTTGTAGCTGATCTAAGGGCACCGATGAGCGTGTTCATTCATGGCGTGGTGGGCTATTTTGACAAGGATTGCAGGACCGCTATGATCCACCAGGATATGGATTCCCTCAGATAGTTTTGTATTCCCAACAGATGGAGGCGGCGCATATGAGAGGGAGAGAGGCCAAGAGGGCCAAGACCTATTGTTATGAATTTTCTCAGTCGAGGCCAGGTGGTGGGCATCAATAGCAAATCCACTAGAGTTCATCAACCCTCGTATCTTCAGTGTTAGTGTGCCATCTGGGCCTAGGCATGATCAGAGGGGGAGAGCATCAGGTTCGAGGGGACAAAGCAGCAGACCAACAGATTCTAGCATCCCATCTTTATATAGATGTGGTCGGGGGCACACGGGCCAGTTCTTAGTAGGTGCAGGTGCTTCTTTCAGGTGTGGGAAGCCCGGACACATGCTTAGATATTGCCCAGAAGCGAGATAGGATCAGGATGGGAGTCGAGGCCTGTCTTCTAGCTCAACAGTCCCACCCGCACGCTCAACACATTAGGGGGCATCTACCAGCATAGGTGGCGGTCAGCGCTAAAACAGATTCTATGCCTTAGCAACCTGCTAGGAGCAGGAGGTCTCCCCGGATGTAGTCACTGGTATGTTACGAGTTTTTCATCTTGATGTATATGCTTTGTTAGATCTGTGGGATATCTTGTCTTTTGTGACACCTTATGTGGCCAGTAACTTTGGAGTCAGTCCCGAATTCTTGACAGAACCCTTCTCAGTCTCTACTCTAGTAGGTGATTCATAGCTATACGGGTGTATAGAGGTTGCCCAGTCCTAGTCCTTCAGAAAATCACCTCAGCATATTTGATAGAGTTATCCATGATCAATTTTTATGTTATCCTCGGCATGAATTGGATATGTTCATATTATTCCTTATTTGATTGTAGAACCCAGGCAGTAGTGTTCAGATTTTCGGGAGAGCCAGTCTTAGAGTGGAAGGGTAGTTCAGTCATGCCTATAGGTTGTTTCATTTTCTACCTTAAGGATAGAAAGATGGTCTTCAAAGGTTATGTGTACCATCTAGTTAGGGTTAAGGATGCAACGTCGGAGACCCCGACTATCCAGTCCGTTCCAGTAGTATGCGAGTATCCAAAAGTGTTCCCTGATGATTTATCGGGAATCCCTCTCGAGCGGGAGATTGATTTTGGTATTGACCTTCTTCACGATACACAACCTATATCTATTCCGCCCCACAGAATGGCTCCAACTGAGCTAAAGGAGTTGAAAGAACAGTTGAAGGAACTGTTAGTTAAGGGTTTCATTAGATGGAGCAAGTGCCCATGGGGTGCAACAGTTCTCTTTGTCCGAAAGAAAGATGGTTCTCTTCGTATGTGTACTGATTATCGGCAATTGAATAAAGTCATCATAAAGAACAATTATCCCTTACCTACGATTGATGATTTATTTGACCAGCTTCAGGGTGCCAAGTGTTTCTCGAAGATAGACCTCAGATCTGGGTACCATTAACTTAGAGTTCAGGAGGGCAATATCCTGAAGACAGCCTTCAGGATACAGTATGGTCATTATGAGTTTGTAGTTATGTCTTTTGGACGAACAAATGCTCCTGTAGCTTTTATGGACTTGATGAACAGGGTGTTCAAGCCACACTTGGATATGTTCATGATTTTTTTTATCAATTACATCCTGATATACTGTCGGAGTGAGGAGGAGCATGCCGCTCATTTGAGAGTAGTGCTGAAAACTCTACTGGATCGCCAATTAAATGTCAAATTTAGCAAGTGTGAGTTTTTGTTGAACTCGGTGGCGGTTTTGGGCCATGTGGTTTCAAGCGAAGGCATAAAGGTGGACTCTCAAAAAATAGAAGCAATGACGAATTGGCCTAGACTGGTAAATCCTTCAGATAGTCGAAGCATCTTGGGTTTAGCTGGCTGCTATCGAAGGTTTGTGGAAGGTTTCTCGTCTATTGTATCACCCTTGACCAAATTGACCAAAAAGAAGGTGAAATTCCAATGGTTGGAGGCTTTTGAGAGGAGCTTTCAGAAGTTGAAGGCTTGACTTACCTCAACACGGTGTTAATCCTACCCGAGGGTACCAATGGGTTCATGGTGTATTGTGATGCTTCAAATATCATACTTGGGTGTGTGTTGATACAACATGGGAAGGTTATAGCATATTCCTCTGGACAGCCAAATGTTCACGAGAAGAATTACCCAACCCATGATCTTGAATTCTCCACGGTGGTATTTGCCTTGAAAATATGATGACATCATTTGTACGGGGTCCACGTGGATGCTTTTACGGACCATAAGAGTTTACAATATGTGCTTACACAGAAGGATCCCAATTTTCGTCAAAGGAGATGGTTGGAGTTACTTAAGTATTATGATATGAGTGTGCTTTACCATCCGAGCAAGCTAAATTTAGTAGAAGACACACATAGTAGACTCTCTATGGAGTGTGTCTCATGTGGATGAGGGGAAGAAGGAGCTGGTGGAGGATGTGCATCGCCTCCCAAGGTTGGGAGTTAGGTTGGTTGACCTGACCGATGGTAGTGTTGTTGTTCAGAAAGGATCAGAATCGTCCTTGGTGACTGATGTAAAATCTAGGCAAGATGAGGACCCAATTTTTGTAAAGTTTAAGAAAGCCGTTCAAAATTAGAAGGTAGAGTGCTTCTCAAAATGGGAAAATGGTGTGCTTCGGTACCAGGGTCACTTATGTGTTACTGATTTTGATGATTTGAGGAACCGAATGTTGCACGAGGCTCATGGATCCAGATATTCTATGAATTTAGGTGCCACCAAGATGTACCGTGACTTATGAGAAGTCTATTGGTGGAATGGCATGAAGAAGGACATAGCAAAATTTGTAGCTAAGTTTCCAAACTGTCAGCAAGTGAAGGTCGGGCATCAGAGAATAGGAGGTGTGCTTCAGGATATCAGTATTCCTACTTGGAAATGGGAAGAAATCAACATGGACTTCATCACAAGGTTTCCTCACTCTCGTCGATAATATGACTCCATTTGGGTTGTGGTAGACAAGTTGACAAGGGCCGCTCATTTTCTACCGGTCAAAACCACAGATTTGGTGGAGGACTATCCCAAACTATACATCCAAGAGCTAGTTCGATTGCATAGAGTGCCCTTGTCCATCATATCAGACAGAGGTACCCAATTTACCTCTCAGTTTTGGAAGTCATTTCAAAAAGGACTTGGTACACAGGTTAAGTTCAACACATCATTTCACCCTCAAACTGATGGTCAAGAGGAGCGAACAATTTAGACTCTCGAAGACATGTTGAGAGCATGCGTGATTGACTTCAAGGGTAGTTGGGATGATCATTTTCCTCTTATTGAGTTTGCATACAATAATAGCTACCACTCCAGTATTCAGATGGCCCAGTTTGAGGCATTGTATAGTAGGAGGTGCAGATCTCCTATTGGTTTGTTCGAAGTTGGTCAAGCCGCGATGATAGGAACATATTCGGTTCATGAGGCTATGGAGAAGGTTCAACTTATGCATGATAGGTTGAAAATAGATCAAAGTCACTAAAAATCCTATGCTTATGTGAGAAGGAGGTAATTAGAATTCGAGGTGGATGATTGGGTGTTCCTGAAGGTATCTCCCATGAAGGGAGTGATGCGGTTTGGAAAGAAAGGAAAACTTAGCCCTCATTATATTGTCCCTTATCAAATTGTAAAATAGGTTGGCAAGGTAGAATACCAATTGGAGTTTCCCTCAGAATTAGCTTCTATGCATCCTGTCTTCCATATCGCTCTTAAACAAATGCTTGGGTGATCCCGCTCTAGTTGTTCTAGTGGATAGTGTTTGGGTCAAAGACAACCTTAATTATGAAGAATTCCCAGTGGAAATATTGGATCGTCAGGTTCGACGACTAAGCAACAAGTAAGTAGCTTCAGTGAAAGTTTTATGGAGGAATTAGCTCGTTGAAGGAGCTTCGTGGGAAGCCGAAGAAGACATGATGGCTAGATACCCATAGTTATTCTCTACCGGCTCAATTCCTGCTTGAAGTATCAGTCTTTTACTTAAGACTGTATTTAATTTTTAAGATTTAGTTCATGTGCCCAAGTTTCTTTTACGTACATGGATGTATATGTGATTCCTGAATTCAGCTCAGCTATATAGTTTAAATCGAAGATTGTCATTCCGTTAGTTTTCAGATTAAATGGTCAGTATTTGAATTTTATGACTGCATTTCTCTATTTCTGTATGTTTTCCCACATTTGAGGATGAATGGAAGGAAGTTAGTAGAATCTAGGAAATTCCAGAGAACGGGTCATCTAACGGATCATTGGTTCAACCAACAATCCGTGGAAAGCATCCGTGCTGAGGCCTGGCCAGGTGGCAGTTGGAAGTAATGGGTCAAGTAACGACCCGTTGTTTGTCACCACGAATCATTGTATGTAGTCGTGGTGGGACTAGTCCTCAGCCTAAGGGGGGAGTAAAGGGTCATTGGACTACCTCGTTGTGAGGAACAATGGGTAGTGGTGGGCAGTCATGGGAAGGAATATTGAAAACCTCCAGTCGATGTAATGGAAGGAAACCAAGAATCATTTGAAGGAGGAACAAGTCATGGTGTGGCTCGTGGGAAGGTTTGGTGCAGGTCATCAAAGGAGAAGCAACGGATGACCCAACGAATACTTGTCTGATGGGATGACTCGTCCTGTTGAGTTGCGGGACCGAACCTAAGAATATGAAGTTGGGAAGTGGAGACAACGGATGGATACCATGATTTTTGGTTTCCCAGAACGACCCGTTAGGTGGGTCGTTGCTACCACTAGTGCAGAAATTTCAAGAATTTCATTAAGGGAATTTTTGTCATTTTTAAGTCCTATGGTATGTTCACGCCCCAATGCATGTAAGAGCACGCGGTCGTACAAGTAGTACAGTGTCTCTTTCTAAGAGCCGGATGACGAACC